>JAODAL010012498.1:0-95165 GCA_025379985.1 Phyllomedusa bahiana | reverse complement strand
TGGTTTGGTGGTTTTTTAACCACTTAAGGTTCTGCCTCTAACTTATGCGTTTACGGCAAAGGGGGCCCATATGACAGCTGGGTGAATCAGAGGCTTGCTCAAAGAAGGCCCAGGCTTGAGAGGTCCTGACTTTTTTGACGGCGATAAGCGAGGAGCGGGGGTTTGCGCTGACCGGGCTGGCGGAATCATATCAGCAGACTTCTGCGACCGCCCTCTCCCTTTTTGTGGCGGGACCGTATTGACACAAACCCCATCGTCTTCCCCCCTCGTCCACTGATGAAGCGCCCGCAAGCAAATTCTGGGGAAAAGGGACCACGATGGATCCGCAAGGGTTGCATCATCAATCATCATCAACACAGGTGATTTGGGTCGTCCTGACTTTCTGCATCCAGAAGCTGCGGGCTACAACAAGAGGGCCTGCAAGGCGTTTGCGACCCCCCGGGATTTTTGCCGATTGACCGGCTTCCTTCTCCTCCTCTGATGGCATCAGTACTGGGCGTCAAGCAAGAAAAATCATCCTCTTTGGCCTCTTGATCTTTAACAGGCCTTCTGACTCCAACCGCATTTTGTCATCAAAGAGGTCTTCAGACAATGGATTATCCACAGTGGTGGGTACACAAGTTGACATTTGGGCTGTTTCATGTTGGACGGATGCTGATGATGCTGTGAGAAGAATTTTAGGCCGTGATGGGGGGACGAGGAGGTAAGACTGCTGATGGCAGGTTGCATTAACCACTGAAAGGACAGATTGGCGACGCTGTTTGGTTACTGAGATTCACAGGGCCCTGACCCAGCGATGACAGGCCTGAGGGTCCTGCAACTGACGATCCGCTGGAAATGCGTGTTGTCGCCAGCACTGGGAAGGACACCTTCACTAGTACCTCTACCTCCATGTCCTACACCCCTCTTTGCTCGCTTACCCACCTGCATTTTCGCTCCATGTTCGGGAAATAAAAAAATTTGAGAAGGTATGGAATAGTTTTGGAAAGTCTCTTATTAAAAGACGGCAAATCACAGCTATTCTCAAATCCCTCTAATCAAAACAAATTGGGCAGATTCAAATTTAACTGAAAAGGTGTCTCTATAAAACAAATCTGGACTGGGCAAAAGTGCAAAAACACGTATCTGTTATGTTTTCGTATAAACCGGTATTTTTTGCACCTTTTCAATTCACCTGTGGTGACTATAAAATTGCTTTTTTTTCAGATTTAAACGTGCAAGCTGCGTCAATGAACAAAGCTGTAGTGCGCCAAAGTAAAAAAACACGTATCTCTTATGTTTTCGATAATACACGGTATTTTTTGCACCTTTCCAATTCCACTTGGGGGTACTATAAAATTGCTGTTTTTAGATTTAAGTGCAAGGGGGGATAATGAATAAAGGTGGAATGGGTAAAAAAGAAAATGAACAACCCTATCTGAAAATGTATACTGCTAATAAAAGTGGAGTTTTTGCAGCTAACAAAGAGACCTGCATTACTAGAAATAAAGTGTATTCTTATATAAGTTTAGGCTGCCCAATATCCAGGAAATATTTCAATAGCAAAACTGTTAATAATAAAGAAATTGCAGTGCAATGTTCTACCTAAGTCTTGGTGAACTTTATCCAGTATTCTTTTATAGAGCTTTCTGTGTTCGCCGCGGGCCCCCCCCTCCCCTGTTCCCCCCGTGACTTTACAGCGTAGATGCTCCTTTAAAATTCTCTACCTAACTACATAAATTTCTTCCAATCTCTGATCTAACTAAATTGAAGGGATCACAGCTAATAGTAGAGGTTTCTTGTGCAGAAATAGACTAATTTCGCTGAGCTGTTTGGCCACAGCAGTAGCGCACGTCCTACTCCTTGGACGCTGAGAGACACTGAGGCTGAACAGGAAACGCTGTTCTAAGTAAACGAGGTCATGTGATTTTTCCAGCCCATCGCAACCATACCCCATCCCATCATGACGTCGCACACACATCTCCCCCCTGCATCTATTCTGTAATCTGATTTGCTGGCCGCCAAAATTACAGGAAGCGCCGAAAATGGCGCGATTTTAATAGATTTATGCACAGATTTTAGCCTTAATTATCGCATGATCTAAAAATTTCGATCACCATAAAAACCTTGCGGATTTCAACTTTGTCGATAATAATCGCTCAACACTAGGGCATAGTTCTTAATTCTTCTTGGGAATCGAGATTGACTTGGAAATGGAAATTAACGTGCAGTTTATTTTTTTTCCATTTAGGTAGTTGGCAAATTGAACTTTATTGACTGAAAACAAGACTTATACACTAGATAATATTCAACTGAAAAAAGAAATAAAAAACAAATAAAATAGAAAAAACATCCAGGCTCCTGAGAATGTACTTACTTTGAATGGAACGCCTTTATCACCTGTGGAAAGACAAACTGTTGTAAGTTCCTATTCTAAACCCTTCATAGTCAATACACAGACATAAAGAGGGAAGAGAGACATCAGAGGACATATCAACAGATCCATGAAGGAAGAAGGTGTGGGGTATACAGCTCTTCCCCCAAAAGATGGATACTTTCATTGTAATATATTGGCTGCATGGAGCCCATTACTTCTATAATTTTAGCAAGCTACACAAGAGAGAAGCAATTTAGTCCTGGCATAAATTGTAAGGACTGTTATGGTCATGTTTGATGGCAGGGCACTAGATACAGGATTTAAGTTCATAAAATCTTGTGGATAACATTAAGTATTATTATTCGCCTCAGGAATCTGCAGGTTTACGGCTTGCTAAATAGGGCGACCGTGTGGAGGGAGGCCAGCATCAAAGAGATATGGGGGAAGCCTACCTGGTTTTTCAAGAGCAACTGTTACACTTCCATGTACAACCTGAAAGAAAAAAAAGTCTTAAAATAGGAAAAATAACTTCATTCTTAAAAGTAAGTTATCAAATTTTCTGTCTATTGGAAAAAGTTTTGGAAAGGATTTCTAGTCCTTTTTGGCATGGAAGAGTTTAGTATAAGCCACAAAGAGAAGCTGTGTCCTCACCATCACCAAAAGGAGTCAGGGACCCCTGTGAAGCCATGCTAGGGTGAAGTGTGACCGGCTCTGGATTCTTACATTTAACTTCCGGGAACCCATTCCTTAAATAAGTGCAGGTCCTAGCAATATGCCATTAAAGTTTATGGTGGGAATACCCTTTAAAGTTTAGGGGTTCATGAGGTTGTTCTGGCAATGAAGCCCCAAGCCCCTCTTACAAAGCAGCTGGCTGATTCCCCTTAAGTAACCACAAGTGTCCCACATAGACTGTGCCATAGGCAGGGTCTTTCCCATTCCCTCTCGGGCTCTTCTTCCTGAGGTTCTTCTAGGCGCAAATGAAACAGGTCTGCTGAGTGTTGATCTTGCCTCTCCTGCTCCCATAGGCACTGATTGTTGTCCAGATGAAGCAGACACTCACATTGCTTTCAGGCGTCCCGCTGGCATTCCCAGGCTTTTTTCAGTGTCATTTCTGACTCTGGGAGAAAATCTAGAAGATGCAGTAAGAGCTGGAAGCCTGAACATATGGCTGGTACATTGCCAGCCAGGCTTGAGTGATAGTTGAGGATTCATCAGCAGTTCATCCTTCGGGGTTGGGTGTGCTGTCATCATCTGGTAATTTTAATATTTTAATTAAAGAACTGCCTTAAAGAATTTACTAGCACAGTTAGAACTTAGCCCACCCACCACTGTGGGTTTCACGAATGAGCGAGTAGTAGGCCCACTGTGCCACTACTGGGTTTACTCCAAGGAGCGCGACAATATCTATTAGGCAGGCAGGATTTAGGGCTTTCATGGTGAAATCAGACATTGGGTCTCCTTCCAGTCAATCCTGACCGCCATCATGTATTGGGCTGTTAATAGGATATTCTATTATCACACCTGCCTGACGATGGGTTGATCTATATCGTGTCATTCTAAGAGATATTTAGTTCACATAAGTAAGTTAGAGTTTTTTCCCATTTTGATTTTAAACAAAACTTATACACTTGATAAAATTCATTCTGGACAAAGCAAATAAAAAACATAAAGCAGAAGAAAAATTGTACAACAGCATCCAGCCTTATGAGAATGTCCTTACCTTTCCTGGACCACCTTTATCACCTGTGGAGAGACAAAATGTGGTAAGTTCATATTCTCAAACCTTTACAGTCAATACAGAAACATGAAGAGGGAAAGGAGATTTTAGAGGACATATCAACAGGTCTATGAAGGAAGAAAGTGTGGGCTAACCAGCTCTTTCCCCAACAGATGAATATATTCATTGCATGGAGTCCACCACATCTATTATTTTACCAAGCTACACAAACGGAGATATACAATCTAGTCCTGGCATGACATTTAGGGACTGTTATCATCTTGCTTGATGGCAGGACACTAGATACAGGGTGTAAGTTCATACAATCTTGTGGATATCAATGAATATTATTATTGGCCTCAGGATTTTGCAGGTTTACAGCTTCCAAAATGGGGAAGAAATGTAGAATGAAGTCAGCAAGCACAGAGATATTTGGGAAGCCTACCTGGTTTCTCATAACCAACTGCTACACTTCCATGTACATCCTGAAAGAAAAAAGGGTTATATTAGAAAACTTCATTCTTAAAACTACAATGAAATCAAATCTTTTACTGTATTTCTGTGTTTTGTTATCAGGTTTTCTATATATTAGGGAATATTTTACACAGAATCTCTACCTTTTTGGCAAGTAAATACTGGATTCAGGGTTCAGTCTAATCCAAATAGTCAAGGTGTTCCCACACCATCAGCAACAGGAGTGAGGACACCCCTTGAGGCCATGTTAGGGTGAAGTATAGCCAGCTCACCATTCGGAGATGTAACTTTCGCAGACCTGTTCCAAGATTGGTCAGATTTTGATGGCATATTCTAGCAATATGCCATTAAAGTCTAGGATGGAAACACCCCTTTAAGTTCAGTGGTCCTCTTATGAAGCAGCTTGCTAATCCCACTATCATACCTGTAGGTGTCCCACATAGATGGTCCCATCTATGGCCTTTTTGTGTATACATATGGATGCTGTATATAATGCTTACAGGTCAAATGGGGGTAGTGCGTGATGGAAGTATGAAGAACAGGTTCAGAGGTACTTTGCACTACAGCCCTCGATTTGGTGATAGGCAGAGCCACTTATTCTTGGCTTCACCTGTTGATGGCTTGGAAGGCCTCATTCTTTCAATCCACCACCCCCAAAGATTCTGGCTCCCAAGGGTCAGTGGTCATCTGATGCCCAGGAGCTTGTTGGCTCTGTAACAAGGGTCACTGTAGGTTCTTTGACTTGTATAAGTAAAAGCATGAGTGCTCTGCTTCAGAAGGCCTCAGCAGTGGCCCGTTGTCCATGTTCAGTTAAGTCTTACAGTAGGACACTGGTAATGATGGAGAACATGGCACTGTAGCTAAACTTGTCCTCTAACAGGGAGGTGGTCGCAAAGTTGCATTATGGCTTCTCTTATTGTTTTCTTTATTATTATTTTCCCAGTTTTCTCAGATAATTTAAAATCTGCCCAGGACAGCCTGGATTTATTGACCCCAGAAGGAGGTTAATTTGAGTAGACTTGATTAACTTGTGGGACTTCAGAGTACGACTTTATTCTTCTCGGGAATCGAGATTGACTTGGAAATGAACGTGTAGTTTCTTTTCTTACATTTATGCATTTGGCAAATTAAACTTTATTGATTGAGAACAAAACTAGATAATATTCAGTCTGGACAAAGGAAATAAAAAAACAAATAAAATATATAAAACCTCAGCTCTACATCATCCAGGCTTCTGATAATGTACTTACCTTTAGTGGAACACCTTTATCACCTGTGGAAGGACAAAATGGTGTAAGTTCCTATACTCACCCCTTCATAGTCAATGCACAAACATGAAGAGGGAAGAGAGATTTCAGAGAACATTTCAACAGAGTTATAAAGGAAGCTCATCCCCAACAGATGATACTTCCACTGTAATATATTCGCTACTTGGAGCTGAATACATTTATAATTTTACCAAGCTACACAAATGAGAAACAGTTTAGTACTTGCATCAATTTTTATGATCATGTGTGATGGCAGGGCACCAGATACAGGGTTTAAGTTCATAAAATATTGTGCATAACAATGAATATATTATTATTGGTCTCAGGATTTTGCAAGTATACAGCAAAACAGGGTGGCCATGTGGAGAGATACAAACAAGCAAAGAGATATGGGGGAAGCCTACCTGGTTTCTCGAGAGCAACTGTTACACCTCCATGTACAACCTGAAAGAAAAAAAAGTCTTAAGAAAAATGACTTTACATTCTTAAAACTACAATTAAATCAAATCTTTTAATGTGGATCCATGTTCTGTTATCAGATCTTCTGTCTTTTGGAGAATGTTTTACACAGGCATGTAACAGTTTAGTATAAGCCACATAGAGAAGCTGTGCCCTCACCATCACCAAAAGGAGTCAGGGCCCCCTGTGAAGCCACGCTAGGGTGAAGTGTAACCGGCTGTCCATTCTTAGATGTAACTTTGAGGGGCCTATTCCTTAAATAGGTGCAGGTCCTAGTGATATGCCATCAAAGTTTATGGTAGGAACACCCCTTTAAGTGCAGGGGTTCATGTGGTTGTTTTGGCAACTGAGCCCCAAACCCTTCTTAAGAAGCAACTGACTGGATCTACGTGAGAAAGGTTGGTGTCCTTCTGTTTTTGAAAAGATGGAGGGACCCAGTAGGACTTTATCCTTCTTGGGAATTGAGATTGACTTGCTAATGGAAGAAATGTGTAGTTTCTATTTTTTACATTTAGGTAGTTGGAAATTGGATAGTAGTTGGATGGGGCCGAGCAGCACAGGAACCGCAAACAGGTAAGAAAGCAAGCAGCGGACAGCGGCGTGACAATGCCTATTAGGCAGGGAGGATTTAGAGCTTTGATGGTGAAATCGGACACTTCTCCTTCAAGTCAATTCTGACTGCCATTATTTATTGGGCTGTTGATGGGTTATTCTATTATGACACCTGCCTGCTGATGGGCTGCTCTATAATGTGCCATTCTAAGAGATGTTTAGTTCATTCTTGGAATGGGTGGTGCAGTGTGAGATGGGTTCCCGCTCCATTATCAATGTTTTGGATGATTTCATCTTTTTGTCGCCCTGTGGTTCATGTCAATGTTGATTCATTTTGGACACTTTCTCGATCTACATGAGCAAGTTTGGCTTCTCTATATCATCAAAAGGATGTAGGGCCCCAGTTACACTTTACTGTTCTGGGTAATTCAGTTGGAAATGGAACAAAATATAGTTGTACTACAGTATCTAACCTGATGAGAATGTTCTTACCTTTCCTGGACCACCTTTATCACCTGTGGAAGGACAAAATGTTGTAAGTTCATATTCTTAACCCTTCATAGTCATGAAGAGGAAAGAGAAATTTTAGTGGATATATAAGCAGATCCATGAAGGAAGAAAGTGTGGGATATACAGCTCTTCCCCTAACAGATGGATTCTTTAATTGCAATATATTAACTGCATGGAGTCCACCACATCTATAATTTTACCGAGCTACAGAAACTGACATACCCAATCTAGTCCTGGCATAAAATTTAGGGACTGTTCTGATCATGCTTGATGGCAGGGCACTAGATACAGGGTTGAAGTTCATAAAATCTTGTGGATAGCAATGAATATTATTATTGGCCTCAGGATTTTGCAGGTATACAGCTTCCGAAATGGGGTGGTCATGTGGTGTGAGGTCAGCAAGTCAGATATATCAGGGAAGCCTACCTGGTTTCTCAGTACCGACTGTTACACTTCCTTGGACGTCCTGAAAGAAAAAAGTGTTAAATTAGAAAACTTTACTTCATTCTTAATACTGCAATCAAATCTTTTACTGTATTTCCATGTTCTGTTATCAGGCTTTCTGTATATTATGGAATATTTTACACAGGATCTCTACCTTTTTGGCAAGTAAATACTGGATTCGGGGTTCAATCTAAGCCAAATAGACAAGCTGGGCCCTCAACATCACCAACAGGAATCAGGGCCCCCTATCAGGCCATGTTAGGGTGAAGTGGCCAAAGCCACTGATTTTTGGTTTCACCTGATGATAGCTTAGAAGGCCTCATCCTTCCAATGCACCGCCACCCCGATGTCCACGTTCAGTTAAGTCTAACAGTAGGACGCTGGTAATCATGGAGACCATGTAACTGTAGCTAAACTTCTACTCTAATAGGGAGGTGGACACAAAGATGCATTATGGCTTCTCTTATTAATTTCTTTATTCCATTTCTGTTATATTATTTTCCCAGTTTTCTCAGATAAATTGAAATATGCCCAGGACAGCCTGGATTTATTGAGCCAACAAATTCAGAAGGAGGTTAATTTGGGTAGACTGGATTAACTTTTGGGACTTCTCATGAACCCTCCCTCCCATTCAAGATTTTTTATGCTTGCCCCATTATTCTGGTTTTGAAAATAGAAGCTGGGAAGTTCCTGCTTATTCATCATCTCTCCTATACGAAGGGTTCTTCTGTGAATGATGGGATTTTAGAAAATAAGTCATTGGTGTAATACATCTCTTTTGATAGAGCTATGGCACAAGGTTTGGAGCTATGATGGTGACATTGGACATTAAATCTGCTTTTCGTCTCCTTCTGGTTCATCCTGACCGCCATCATTTAATGGGTTGTCAGAGTTATTGGTTAACCTATTATGACACTTGTCTGATGATGGGATGCTTTTCTGAGATGTTTAGCTTATTCTTGGACTTGGTCGTGGGATATGAGATGGATTCCTGCTCCATTATCAACTATTCAGATAATTTCTCTTTCTGTCTCTCTGTGGTGTCCAGTTCTACATGAGCAAGTTTGGTGTCCTACTGTCTTTGAAAAGATGGAGGAGCAGAGTATGACTTTATTCTTCTTTGGAATTGAGATTGACTTGGAAATGGAAATGAACATGGAGTGTCTTTTTTCCATTTGGGTGCTTGGCTAATTGAACTTTATTGATTGAGAACAAGACTTATACACTAGATAATATTCAGTCTGGACCAAAGAACTAAAAAACAAATAAAATAGAAAAAAACCTTAGCTGTACAACATCCAGGCTTCTGAGAATGTACTTACCTTTAATGGAACACCTTTATCACCTGTGGAAGGACAAAATGGTGTAAGTTCATGTTCTCACCCCTTCATAGTCAATACACAGACATAAAGGGGGAAGAGACATTTCAGAGAACATATCAACAGTTATAAAGGAAAAAGGTGTGGGGTAAACAGTTCTTTCCCCCAGTAATATATTGGCTGCATGGAGTTCACAACATTTATAATTTTACCAAACTACACAAACCGAGATAAACAATACAGTCCTGGTATAAGTGTTAGGGACTGTTATGATCATGGTTGATGGCAGGGCACTAGATACAGGGTTTAAGTTAATAAAATATTGTGGAAAACAAAGAATACTATAGGCCACAGGATTTTACAGGTATGCAGCTTTTGCAAAATGAGGCGACATGAGCAGGGAGTCCCGTAAGCAAAGAGATATGGGGGAAGCCTACCTGGTTTCTCAAGACCAGTTGTTACCCCTCCATGTACAACCTGAAACAAAATAAGTGTTCAAATAGAAAACTTAACTTAATTCTTAAAACTAAAATGAAATCACATTTTTTAGCATTTGTTCATGTGCTATAATCAGGTTTTCTCTCTTTTATAGAACATTTTACACAGGATTGGTACCTTTCTGGCATGTAAGACTTTAGTATAAGCCAAATAGAGAAGCTGGGCCTCACCATCACCAATGGGAGTCAGGGTCCCCTGTGAGGTCATGCAAGGGTGAAGTGTGACCTCCTCCCCATTCGAAGACTTAACGGGGATCCATTCCTTAGATAGGTGCAGTTCCTAGAGTTGGTCCCAAAATTTTTGGGTACAAACACCCTTTTAAGTGCAGGGGCCCATGAGGTTGTTCTGCCAACAGAGCCCCGAACCACTCTCATAAACCAGCTAGCTCTTTCCCCTCCATCTAAGCTGGTGTCCCACATAAACAGTCCCATAAGCAGGGTCTTTCCCATTCCTTCTTGAGTTTTTCTTTCTGGGGTTCTTCTAGATGCAACTGACACAGGGCTGCTGAGTGTTGATGTTGCTGCTCTCGCTCCCACAGGCACTGATGGTTGTCCAGATGAAGCAGACACTCATATCGGTTTAAGGCATCCCATTGGCATTCCCCAGCTTTTCTGCATTACAGTTTCGACTCCAGTAGAAGATCTAGAAGATACAGTAAGATCTGGAAACCTGAACTTATGGCTGGTCAATTGAGTCAGGCTTGTGTGAGACTTAAAGATTCATCAGCATTTCTTCCTTCGGAGCTGGGTGTGTTGTCATCATCCGGTAATTTTAATTTTACAGAGGTTTTGGGTGCAGCTGATTTTCAAGCTGGTCTACTGCTGGTCTTAAAGAATTTACTAGCACAGATAGAATCTAGCCCACCCACCATAGTGCCTTTCAATAATGAGTGGGTAGTAGTCACTGCACCACTGTTGGGCTTAATCCGAGGGGCCTAACTAAGTGGATATCGGGTTCTTCACAAAGCCTTTGATGATAAGGATGGATTAGCCCCAATGGCTGCAAGGTGCAACTTCAGAGCAGTCCCCGGAAGTGGCAGCTGACCCCAGACAGGCCATAAAGCACCAAGGCAGGTGCCACACTGACAGAGACAAAGACACAGAGAACTAGAAGATAATAGAGGCCAAAGGTCCAAAAAGCTGTTTTGAACCCTCCTGGATGACTGATAATTTCGGGGATAAATACAGTTTTGTCCAATTTATCAAAATATGTTGACCTCTATTTGCAACCTTATGTGAAAAGTTTAAAAAGCCATTTGAAAGACTCAGACATGGTTTTAAGGGATTTAGTTGGGACAAATTTGAAAGATGGGTATTTCTTTTAACATTTGATGGGGTCTCTTTGTATTCTAATATCCCTCAGGAGCTTGGCTTGGAGGCAATCAAATTCTTTTTAGATGATGATCCCCTCCTTCCAGTTTTTTAAAAAGAATTTTTATTAAAAGGACTGGAAATTATTTTAAAAAATAATTTTTTTCAACATGGAGAGGTTCACTAAAATCAAAAAAGAGGGACTGTGATGGGAACTCGGGTTACCCCGTCATATGTGAATTTAAATATGGGTGCTTTTGAAACATTCCATATACAATTAGATTATAATCCCTTTCAGACTTTCATTTTTTGTCGCCCTGTGGTTCAAGTCAATGTTGATTCAGTTTGGACACTTTCTAGATCTATATGAGCAAGTTTGGCTTTTCTCTATCTTTGAAAGGACGAAGGGCCCCAGTTATATATTGTTCTGGTGAATTCACTTAGAAATGGAAAAATGGTAGGTTTTTTACCATTTTGATTTTAAACAAGACTTATTCACTGGATAATATTCAATCTGGACAAAGCAAATAAAAACATAAAGTAGAAGAAAAATGGTATTACTGAATCCAGCCTGATGAGAATGTTCTTACCTTTCCTGGACCACCTTTATCACCTGTGGAAGGACAAAATGGTGTAAGTTCATATTCTCAACCCTTTATAGTCAATACACAGTCATGAAAAGAGAAGAGAGATATCAGAGGACACATCAGCAGATTTATGAAGGAAGAAAGTGTGGGGTATACAGCTCATCCCTCAACAGATGAATATTTTCATTGCAATTTATTAACTGCATGGAATCCATCACATCTATTATTTTACCTACACAAACTGAGATACACAATCTAGACCTGGCATATAATTTACGGACTGTTATGATGATGCTTGATGGCAGGGCACTAGATACAGGGTTTAAGTTCATAAAATCTTGTGAATATCAATGAATATTATTATTGGTCTCTGGATTTTGGAGGTCTACAGCTTCCAAAAAGGGGCGGCCATGTGCAGTGAGGTCAGCAAGCAAAGAGATATGGGAGAAGCCTACCTGGTTTCTCAGTACCAACTGTTACACTTCCTTGTACGTCCTGAAAGAAAAAAGTGTTAACTTAGAAATCATTCATTTTTAAAACTACAATCAAATCAAATCTTTCATTGTATGTCCATGTTCTGTTGTCAGGTTTTCTGTATATTAGGGAATATTTTACATAGGATCTCTACCTTTCTGGCAAGTAAACACTGGATTCGGTGTTTTGTCTAAGCCAAATAGACAAGCTGTGTCCTCATCATCACCAACAGGAGTCAGGGCCCCCAATGAGGCCATGTTAAGGTGAAGTGCGACCAGCTCTCCAATGTGACTTTCAGAGACCCATTCCAAGATTGGTCAGATTTTGATGGCAGACCCCTAATCCTCTTATGAAGCAGCTGGCCGATCCCCCTAATGTACCCATAGGTGTCCCCCATAGATGGTCCCATGGATGGGTCTTTCCCATTCTTTCACTTGCCCTTTTCCTGGGGTTCTGCTCACTGCAATTAATGCAGTTCTACTGCGTGTTGATGTGGCTTCCATCGCCACTCACAAGTACCCAGGCAGAGCAGGCACTCACATCTGTCTTGGTTATTTGCTGTTGTTCCCCGTCTTCTTCATGTGACAGTTCTAAGGATTCTTATGACTCCGATAAAACATCTTGAAAACACAGAAATAAGTGAAAGACTGAACAGGCAGCCAAGGGGCCAGCCAGGCCTGCACAGCTGAAGTTTAAGCCTGAAGATTTATCAGTTCTTCCTGGTGTGTGCTGTCACCGTCTGGTAAGTCTAAATTCACAGTGGTTTTGGTTGCAGGTGATTTCCCAGCTGGTGTACTTCCTACCTTGAAGAATTTATTAGCGCAGTTAGAACCTAGCTCACTTGCCGAGGCACCAAGGGTGGGAGATAAAAAGGGGGCTTTATTCTGTGGGATTAGCTAATTTGATGCATTGATTTTGGTCGCTGATCTCGGTGGATCAGCATATGGTTGATAGGAAGCGTCAAACTGTTTCAGATATGGCCTTCAAATGCAAACTGAAATTTGTTAAGCCATTGGATAATTGACTTCAATTATATTCAGTTTTGGATTGAATGATAACTCCTTGATTGGTCAGATGTTGATTGCATATTCTAGGAATATGCCATTAAAGTCTCGGGTGGAAACACCCCTTGAAGTTCAATGGTCCTCTTATGAAGCAGCTTGCTAATCCCAGTATTATACCTGTAGGTGTCCCACATAGATGGTCCCATCTATGGCCTTTTTGTGTATACATATGGATGCTGTATATAATGCTTACAGGTCAGATGGGGGTAGTGCGTGATGGAAGTATAATGAAGAGTTTCGTAGGTGCTTTGCACTACAGGCTATGATTTGGTGGCAGGCCAAAGCCACTGATTTTTGGCTTCACCTGATGATGGCTCAGAAAGCCTCATCCTTTCAATCCACCCCAACCCCCACAGCTTCTGGCTTCCAAGGGTCAGTGGTCGTCTGAAGCCCAGGAGCTTGTTGGCTCTATAAGAAGGGTCACTGTAGGTTCTTTGACTTGTGTAAGTAAAAGCATGAGTGCTCTGCTTCAGAAGGCCTCAGCAGTGGCCCGATGTCCATGTTCAGTTAAGTCATACAGTAGAACGCCGGTAATCATGTAAACCATGGCACTTTAGCTAAACTTGTCCTCTAATAGGGAGGTGGCCACAAAGTTTCATTATTGCTTTTCTTATTATTTTCTTTATTCCATTTCTGTTACATCATTTTCCCAGTTTTTTCAGATAATTTGAAATCTGCCCAGGACAGTCTGGATTTACTGAGTATAAGAATTCAGTAGGAGGTTACTTTGGGTAGACTGGATTAATTGTGGGACCTCTCATGAACTCTCATGAGATGTGTTCCTGCTCCATTATCAAATATTCAGATAATTTCTCTTTCTGTTCCCCTGTTGTTCAAATCAGTGTCCAGTTCTTCATGAGCAAGGTTGGTGTCCTACTGTCTTTGAAAAGATGGAGGAGCTGGGTACGACTTTAT
Organism: Phyllomedusa bahiana; assembly: GCA_025379985.1. NCBI lineage: Eukaryota > Metazoa > Chordata > Amphibia > Anura > Hylidae > Phyllomedusa > Phyllomedusa bahiana. The sequence goes on along the minus strand of JAODAL010012498.1, from coordinate 81,218 downwards.
TCTTCTTGGGAATCGAGATTGACTTGGAAATGGAAATGAACGTGTAATTTATTTTTTTCCTTTTAGGTAGTTGGCAAATTGAACTTTATTGACTGAGAACAAAACTTGTACACTAGATAATATTCAGTCTGGACAAAGGAAATATAAAAACAAATAAAATAGAAAAAACCTCAGCTCTGCAGCACCCAGGCTAAGAGAATGTACTTACCTTTCCTGGACCACCTTTATCACCTGTGGAAGGACAAAATTGTGTAAGTTCATATACTCAACCCTTCATAGTCAATACACAAAAAATGAAGAGGGAAGAGAGATCAGAGGACATATCAACAGAGTTATAAAGAAAGAAGGAGTGGAGTATACAGCTCTTTCCCCAACAGAGGATACTTTCATTGTAATATATTGGCTGCATGGAGCCCATTACATCTATAATTGTACCAAACTACAGAAACCGAGATAAACAATTTAGTCCTGGCATAAAATGTAGGGACTGTTAGGGTCATGCTTGATGGAAGGGCACTAGATTCAGGGTTTACATTCATAAAATCTTGTGGATAACAATGAATATTATTATTGGTCTCAGGATTTTGCAGGTATACAGCTTGTAAAATAGGGCTGCCATGTGTAGGGAGTCCTGCAAGCAAAGAGATATGGGGGAAGCCTACCTGGTTTTTCAAGAGCAACTGTTACACTTCCATGTACAACCTGAAAGAAAAAAAAGGCTTAAAATAGAAAAAAAATGCTTCATTCTTAAAACTACAATTGAATAAAATCTTTTAATGTGCGTCCATGTTCTGTTATCAGATTTTCTATCTATTGGAGAATACTTTACACAGGATCTCTACCTTTTTGGCAAGTGAGAGTTTAGTATAAACCACATAGAGATGATGTGCCCTCACCTCACCATCACAAACAGGAGTCAGGGACCCCTGTGAAGCCATGCTAGGGTGAAGTGTGACCATCCCTCCCTTCTTAGATGTAACTTTCAGGGGCCCATTCATTAGATTGTTGCAGGTCCTAGCATTATGCCATCAAAGTTTATGGTGGGAACACCCCTTTAAGTGCAGAGGTTCATAAGGTTGGAGCCCCAAATCCTTCTTTAGAAGCAGCTGGCTGATCCCCCTTGTGTACCCACAGGTATCCCTCATAGACTGTGCCTTGGGCAGGATCTTTCCTGTTGCTTCATGGGCTCTTTCTCCTCAGGTTCTTCTCACAGCAACTAGCGCAGGTATGCTGGTAGTTAATATTGCTGCTACCGTCACCACACACAAGTATGGCTTTGGTTTCAGGTGATTTGGCTGCTGATGTTCTTCCAGCCTTGAAGAATTTACAAGCGCAGCTAGAGCCTAGTCCATTTGCGGTGGCACGAAGGGCAGAAGTTCACAAGGAGGCTTTTTTTCTGTGGGATTATCCTCCTGGGTGATGAGATAAGTAATAAATTATGGCTAAATCAGTACATTGATATTTGGTCACTGATCTTGGTGGATCAGCACTGATTTTTGTCTCCACCTTATGATGGCCTAGAAGGTCTCATCCTTTCAATCCAAAAGCCATTCCTGGAGTTTCTGGCTCCCAAGGGTCAGTAGTCGTCTCTACACCTAGGAGCACATTGGCTCTATAATAAGGGTCACTGTAGGTTCTTTGACTTGTGTAAGTACAAGCATGAGGGCTCCACTACAGCAAGCCTCATCCAGTGACCCAATGCCCTTGCTCAGTTAAATCCTATAATAAGATGCTGGTACTCGTGGAAGCCATTGCAGTTTAGTTAAACCTATACCCTTGTAGGGAGGTGGCCATGAAGTTTCACTTCTCATAATGTTTTTTTTTCCCATTTCTGTTACATAATTCTCCTGAATTTCTCAGATAATTTGATATCTGCCCAGGACAGCCTAGAACTAGAGATGGGCGAATTGATTCTAACGAAGTGGAATTCGTTTAGAATTTCAGGAAAACTTCGGTTCTGAACGAAGTCGAACTTTGGGGTACTTCGGGTGAACGAAGTGTGCTTTTGATTGATAAAATGGCTGCAAGCACATGGCGTTACATGGGGCAAAGCACTCTGGGAGGAAGAAGGGCATAGCCTGCATGACATGTGCAGAGATGAAGCCAATCAGAGACCGGCGGGATTCTGTGACGTCACCGCACTATATAAGTCCGGGCGCGACGCTGGGAGCTCACACTCCTCTCACTGTACTGACTAGGGAAGGTGCTGCCGCGGCTGATTGTGATAGCTCTTACTGAAGAACTGATTTTTTTTCAGCGATTTTTGGGGGGTGTCTCAGCTTGTCTCAGAGACTGTTCTCTTACGTTCTAATTCTGATTTTGTGGGGTATTGGATCTGAAGTCAAGTGTGTGTCCAGTGCAGCTGCATATACATTTTAATGCTATCTGCTCAAAGCACATTGAATATCCAAGGGTTATCTAAGCCAGTTCCTGTTGTATTCATTTAAAGAAACAGCGTTTTTACAATACAAATACCACTTCATTTTTGGCTGCTGAATTCTTTTGCGCAATTTACATCCAGGGGTTAATTAAGTGTTGTTCTGCTGTTGTGGTTACTAAAAGAAACCGTCTTTTTCACCGCCAAAAAAAACATTTTTCCTGTAGCCTAATTCACAAGCGAAGGTTAATTACAATTTTTTCTTTTGTTGTGTAGCGTAAAAAACACGCCATTGTAACACGCTACAAAGCTCGTAGTTTGTGGTTGCTCAATTGTTTGGCGCAATTTACATCCAGGGGTTAATTAAGCGTTGTTTTTCTGCTGTGGTGACTAAAATAAACCGTCTTTCACCGCCAAAAAATACATTTTTCCTGTAGCATAATTCACAAGCGAAGGTTAATTACAAGTTTTCCTCTTGTTGTGTAGTGTAAAAAACACGCCATTGTAACACGCTACAAAGCTCGTAGTTTGTGGTTGCTCAATTGTTTGGCGCAATTTACATCCAGGGGTTAATTAAGCGTTGTTTTTCTGCTGTGGTGACTAAAATAAACCGTCTTTTTCACCGCCAAAAAATAAATTTTTCCTGTAGCATAATTCACAAGCGAAGGTTAATTACAATTTTTTCTCTTGTTGTGTAGCGTAAAAAACACGCCATTGTAACACGCTACAAAGCTCGTAGTTTGTGGTTGCTCAATTGTTTGGCGCAATTTACATCCAGGGGTTAATTAAGCGTTGTTTTTCTGCTGTGGTGACTAAAATAAACCGTCTTTTTCACCGCCAAAAAATACATTTTTCCTGTAGCATAATTCACAAGCGAAGGTTAATTACAATTTTTTCTCTTGTTGTGTAGCGTAAAAAACACGCCATTGTAACACGCTACAAAGCTAGTAGTTTGTGGTTGCTCAATTGTTTGGCGCAATTTACATCCAGGGGTTAATTAAGCGTTGTTCTGCAGTTGTACTCAGTAAAAGAAACTTTGTTTTTCACCGCCACAGAAGAAATTCTGTAGCATAATTCATATCCGAAGGTTAATTAAGCCTGTTTGTGCTTTTATATTCAGTAAAATACACAGAGTTTTTAAACGGCACATACAAGTAAATTTTTCCTGCCCATTTGTGGAGCGCAATTTATATCCAAGGGTTACCCAAGCTTCTTAGTGGGTTCATTTGGAGTCAAATACAGGGTGTGTATTTATCATATACAGATATCTTCATCAAACAGTGTCTGTACATTTTAGAACAAACAGTATGTCAGACAGAGAGGTGGCAGGCTCTTCACCTGCGAGTGGCAGAGGCACAAACATTCCAGGCCCAGGTCGCAGCACAGCAAGGGGACGTCGCAGCAGGGGTCACTCGGTGAGGCCACAACTGCCGCTGTCATCTAGCGGCCGTGTGTTGTTCAGCAACCCAATGGTTCTTGATTGGTTGACTAGGTCATCCACTTCCTCCCAGATGACATCTGACAACCCCAGCCAAGAGTCGGTGGGAATGTCAGACACAACCCTTAGTTGTTAACCACACGACCAAAATGAGAGCATACGATCATAGTTATAAAAATTTGTATTTTTATTAATGCGTTACAAAATTTTTTAAAAGGACGAAAGACTCATAGTACATAGAAAATCACCAAAATTAACAGCCGGTGAGACATATACCAACACAACCCTCTATAAAGTGCAAAGTCTATATTATATGTACTGCTATAAGTGTAAATGCATAGATCTACCATATCCCAACATCTAATTGCTCTAGATACATAATGCCTCTACAGTAAATATGAATGTAAATCTAATTAAGAACAATGGCATATGTCCAGCGAAGAAATGGGGCCAATATCCCCTGCTTCTTGCAGTAGGCGGTAAAGTATAGATGTTGAAAGTGGCATGGGAGGTCATGTTGTGAGGGGTCAGCCTCTGCATACCAAGACCGGTGATGAGGACAGCAGTGACGATGAAACACAAATAGATGATGATGTAGCCGACCGCACTTGGGAGCCGGGTGAGGCAAGGGCTTCATCATCGTCAGGAGAAGAGGGCGTCAGCTTGCGCGTCAGGCAGCGGCGCAGCCAGCAAGTGGGTTGTGTGGCCGTGAGTCAGCAGGATAGCAGCAGTGTGAGGTCGGGAGCCAAGCGGCCACGGGGTAAAAAACCCACTTCGCAGGTCCAAGAAAGTAGCGGCACAGGGGCTCAGCGAGGCAGCGGCGGCAGTAGTCACTCAGTGCGGAGCGTTGGCGGTAAAATCCAATACTCGGCGGTGTGGCAGTTCTTTGCTAAGACACCAGAGGAGCCGAATATGGGTATATGTAGAATCTGTGGGCAGAAAGTGAAGCGTGGCCAGGGAGCTAACGTTGGCACCACGGCCCTGCGTCAACACATGCAACGTCAGCATCCGGTGGCCTGGGAGAACCGTGGCTCAGATGTGGTGGTCCATCCTGCCGCCGCAGCAACAGCAGCAGCAGCGCCCAGTGGCACGCATGCCATTACAGCCAGTCAAGGCTCCACCACCTCTGCAGAAGGGAGCTGTTTCTCTTTGACATCATCTCCCGGTCCAGATGCTCCTGCTCCTTGCTACTCATGGCGCCAGCAGTCGTTCAGCGAGGCGATTGCAAAGAGACAACAGTATGCGTCCAACCATCCTAAGGTGCAGAAGCTGACCGTACTCCTGTCCAAGTTGTTGGTGCTGCAGTCCCTCCCTTTCCAAATGGTGGACTCTGCACCGTTCAGAGAACTAATGGCTTGTGCCGAGCCGAGATGGAGAGTTCCAAGCCGTAATTTCTTTTCCAAAAAGGCAGTACCAGCACTTCATAAATATGTAGAACAGAAGGTGGGCCAGTCCTTGAGCTTATCGGTTTGTTCCAAGGTGCACGGCAGCGCGGATGTCTGGAGCTGTAACTACGGTTAGGGCCAGTACATGTCCTTTACGGCCCACTGGGTGAATGTGCTTCCGGCCCAGGCACACCAACAACTTGGACAGGAGACGCCGCTTTCTCCTCCACGTTGTCAAACTGCGGCTCCTGCGCCAATGTCGCCTCCTCCTCCTCCACCACCACCACCATCTCAGCCTCCACAAGTACTGCTCCATCATATCACATGTGTAGGGCACAGCGGTGTCACGCAGTTCTACCCCTGGCTGCCTCGGCGAACGAAGGCACACAGGGGAGGAACTGCTCCGCGTCATGCAGCAAGAAATCAATGTGTGGCTTTCTCCGCGCCAACTGCAAATCGGAACCAGGGTGACGGACAATGGGAGATACATGGTGTCCGCGCTGCACCGAGGAGGGATGGTCCATGCACCCTGCATGGCGCACGTGTTCAATCTGATTGTGAAAAGGTTCCTGAAGTCTTCCATAGATCTTCAGAAGATTCTGAAAATGGCCAGGAAAACTGTGCATGCACTTCATCCTTTCTACAAACCCGGAACCCCCCTCGAGTTGCGCGCAGAACGGCCTCCCCAAACACACTCTGATATGCGATTTTTCCCAAACCGTTGGAATTCCCCCCTGAAATTTTGGGACCGACTGTATGAACACAAAAAGGGCCTTTAACGATTTTTTGATGATCCAGGGGGACAGGAGTACTCCCCTGTGTAACTTTGATGTCAGCAGTGGGGCTATGATGGCACCTGCCCTTTGTTGAGGGCCTTCAAAGGGGGCCAAGTTATTTGTCAGTCGCCAGGGCTCGGGATGAATAAGTCATTCACTGCTTCAGTCCTGGAACAGATGTGAAAAAAACTGTTGGGGGAGGGGACTGGAGGCGTGGCGATAATTTCGCGGCCACTGAGTCCGTGGGGACTGAAAAGGAGTTGGAGGAGGACATTGGAGCGAAAAAATTGTCTGGCGAATGAGTGGTTTTTTTAACCCCCGGTGACAAAAAGAGGAGGAGCAGGAGCAGTGGAGGAGGTAGTAAGGATGAGGAAGAGAGGCAGATAGATGACCCGCAAAGACCCTGGCAGTATACGTGGGTGGAGGCGGTGCCCCTCGGATCACTTGTGCAGATGGCCCGAGCATGCTCATTTGCCCGGCTAGTGCAGCCGAAAGTACATCCGGCAGAGGGGTGACTTTGGCTCTCACCCTATTGGCCTGCTACCGGTCCAAAATGGGAACTTTTTCCCAGCTATTTGAGAGGGAGGGCAAAAAATCAAATTATAGGAAATCCTCTGTGCTTGGCCCCTGCCTATGTGCGGATGTCCCTCCTCGAAGGTCTGCCGGGGGGTTCTTCAGCGCCCCGTACTACTCCCGCGGTGTGGGGGGGGTGGGGGGGTAGGAGCAGTACAGCTCCACAGCAGAAACCCTAAGTCGGGAGTACTGATGAGCGCTTCCTTCACCCGCAAAGTGAGGAGGGCAGCGCCAGAGCAGCAGGCCCTGGAGCACCCCTGAACCAAAAGGTGGGGCCTATTGGACAGCACTCGCCACCCATTTTGAAATCCGTGGATTTTACGGGGCAGCCAATGGATTTGTGCCGCAATTGCCGAGTTTGCGTGGAGAAGGTCTGCCCGGGCCCAGTAGTGTGGCTTCAAAAAGGGGTGTTCAGTGCGGGGGGGGCCATCTTCCCCCAAGGGAACCGCTTGTCCCGGGAAATGTGGAAGATTGACTTTGTCAAGTAAATCAGGGTGGTTTTCGGCCAGGTTTTCCCAAACCCCAATCCCCTTAGGTGTCAGTCATCCCCTGACGCCTCACCAAATGTGAGAAATGAGTTGGGTTCAAACTACCTCCTCACCCACTATTTGATCCGCCACCCGCCTGATCCCACACATCTGCTGCCAGTTTCCCCATTGCCACCACATCTTTCCAGGGACTGGTTTGCCCCATCACACTCTGCCCTTGTGCCACTGTCTGACCTCATGCTGCTGCTGGTGTGCCGGCCCCCACACTGTGCATTGTGCACTCTTGCCCCTCATGTGTTGCCCCGCCCCCGTCCCCCCCACATCTGTCTTTGTCCCACTGTTGCCCGCATGTGCTGCTGTGGCTGCTGCCGTGACCTAGACCGTGTCATTGTGACTCTGTGGTACCCGTTTTTCCCCACCTCCAGAATGTCTTGTGCCTGTCTGACCTCCTGCTGCTGCCCCCGTCACCTCCACTCTCTGTCATTGTGCCACTATGGGGGCTTCCCCTGTTTTTGCCACCTCCAGAATGTTTTTGTCCCACTGTCTGACCTCATGTGCTGCCCCCGTCCCCTCCATCTTGTCTTGACCCCATCTGTGGTACTCTGTTTTTGCCACCCCCAAAGAATGGATTGTGCACTGTTGCTTCAGCTACTGCTGCCGTGACCTCACTCTCTGTCTTTTGCCACTCTGTGGCCTTTCTTTTTTTTGCCACCCCGAATGTCATTGTGCCCTGTCTGACCTCTGCTGCTCCCACCGTCACCTCACTCTCTGTCATTGTGCCCTCTGGGGCCCCTTTTTCCTGTTTTTGCCACCCCCAGAATGTCTTGTGCCATGTCTGACCTCATGTGCGCTGTGGTGCCCCATGCCTAGCAGTGTCATTGTCCCATTGTGGCCTATTTGTTTTTCCCACTCCAGAATGTCTTGGCCACTGTTTTACCTCTTGCTGCTGCCACCGTCACCTCCACTCTCTGTATTGTCCCACTCGGGGGCCAAATCTGTTTTTGCCCCTCCAGAATGTCATTGTCCCACTGTCTGCCTCATGTGTGTGTGGGCTGCCCATGCCCAGACACTGTGTCATTGCCACTCTGTGGCCTATTCCTTTTTTTCCCCCCTCCAGAATGTCTTGTGCCACGTCTGCCCTCATGCTGCTCCCACCGTCCCCTCCACCTCTGTATTGTCCCACTCTGTGGCCTACTCCTGTTTTTGCCACCTCCAGAATGTCATTTGCCTGTTGACCTATGTGTGCCCCCGTCACCCCCCCATCTCTGTCATTGTGCCACTCTGTGGCCTACTCCTGTTTTTGCCACCTCCAAAAATGTCATTGTCCCATTTTGACCTCTGTGTGCCCCCCCCACCTCCACTTTGTCATTGTGCCACTTGGGCTTCTCTGTTTTTGCCCTCCAGATGTATTGTCCCCGGGTTGACCTTGCTGCTGCCACGTCCCCTCCACTCTTGTCATTGTGCCACTTGTGGCTACTTTTTTTTTTGCCCCCTCCAGAAGTCATTGTGCCACTGTCTGCCTCATGCTGCGCTGTGGCTGCGCAGACCTAGACATGTGTATTGTCCCATCTGTGGCCTATTCCTGTTTTTGCCCCTCCGAATGTCTTGTGCCACTGTTGACCTATGTGCTCCCGCCGTCCCCTCACCTCTGTCATTGTCCCACTCGGGGCCTACCCCTTTTTTTCCCCAATCCAGAATGTGATTTTTCCACTGTCTGCCTCATGCTGCTGGGCGTGCCCTCCACTCTCTTTCATTGTGCACTTGTGGCCTACTCCATTTTTTCCCAAACCCCCGATTGTCTTTGTCCCCTTTCTGACTCATGTGTGCTGTGGCTGTCGTGCCCTAGACACTGTGTCATTGTGCCACTTGGGGCCCTATTCCTGTTTTTGCCACCCCCAGAATGTCATTGTGCCACTGTAGCCATCTGCTCCCAAATGAAAACCTTCCACTCTCTGCATTGTCCCACTTGTGGCCTACCCCTGTTTTTGCAACTCCAAAATGTGATTGTCCCACTGTTGACCTCTGTGCTGCGGCCGTGACCTCCATCTCTGTCATTGTGCCACTCTGGGGGCCCTACTCCGGTTTTTGCCACCCCCAGAATGTATTGTGCCACTGTCTGACCATGTGCTGTGTGGTGGCCGTGACCTAGACACTGTGTCATTGTGCCACTCGTGGCCTTTTCCTGTTTTTGCCCCCTCCAGAATGTCATTGTGCACTTTTGACCTTGCTGCTGCCATGCCCCTCCACTCTTGTCTTTGTCCCACTCTGGGGCCCTACCCCTGTTTTTTCCCAATCAAAATTGTTGTGCACTGTCTGACCTCATGCTGCTGCTGCTGATCTCCACTCTCTGTCTTGTCCCCACTCTGTGGCCTACTCCGTTTTTGCCACCTCCAGAATGTCATTGTGCCCTGTCTGACCCATGCTGCTGCGCCTCACCTCCACTCTGTCATTGTGCCCCTCTGTGGCCACTCCTGTTTTGCCCCCTCCAGAATGCATTGTCCCACTGTCTGACCTATGCTGCTGTTGTTGCCCCTGCCGTGACCTCCACACTGTTCTTGTGCACTGTTGCCCTATGTGGCGTGGCTGCACCGTCGCCTCCACACTGTGTCATTGTGCCACTCTGGGGCTTTTCCCTTTTTTTTCCCCCTCCGAATGTATTGTGCCATGTCTGACCATGTGCTGCTGTGGTGTCCCGTTGTTTCCACACTGTGTATTGTCCCACTCTGTGGTTACTCCTTTTTTTGCCACCTCCAGAATTCATTGTGCCACTGTCTGCCCTAATTGTGGGGCTGCTCCCGTATCCACACTCTGTAAATGATGTTCCCCCCTGAGCTCTCGCTTGTTTTTTTCCAGTTTCTCTGGCATGATTTATCAGGCAACTTTCCGCTTGTTTTTGGTGTTTTCCCCTCTTTAAGGCCCAGGGAATTTTAAGTGAAGCGATTTAGAGGGCGGCGTCATCTGCGTGTATACAAAAAAACATTGTTTGAAAAAACCAAACAAGCCCCCTCTAAAATTTTTAAGCATGGCAAACGTTTACAGCACCCTGCAGGCTTGTGCAGCCTGAAAATGTGTTTTTTTTACGTGATTCGCCCCAAAGTAATTCGGAACGATTTATTTTGTGGGAAATTCGGCGAAGTGAGCCCCCGTTTTTTAGAAATTCCCCCATCCTTCCTAAAATTGAGCAAAAAAATTAGAAGGATGTTTTTTTGGAGTTTTTTGGGTGTTTCATTCCTCCCAATTCTAATTTACGGGTTTGTCCCTGGGCCCGGGTTTTCGAAAGAAGAAGGGGGAATTTTGGGTTTTTTGATCATCTGTCCTATCGGAAGAGTCCATCTGTGAAAGATGGGATTTTGAGGTAGAAGTCATTGGTGTATTTTAATACGGCTGTGGCGTTGTTTCTTCAGGCAGGGTTCAGAGCTTTGACATTGACTCTGCTTGGGTTCTTGTTTAATTATCAAATATTCAGATAATGTCTCTTTGTTTCGCCCTGTGCTTCAAATCAGCGTCCAGTTCTACATGAGCAAGGTTCGCGTCCTTCTGTTTTTGAAAAGATAGAAGGTCCCAGTAGGACTTTATCCTTCTTGGGAATGGAGATTGACTTATAAATGGAAAAAACGTGTAGTTTGTATTTTTTCCATTTATGTAGTTGGAAAATTGAAAATTATTGCTTGAGAACAAGACTTATAAGCTAAATAATATTCACTGGATAATGTTCGGTCTGGGCAAATCAAATAAAATAATAAAAAGACCTCCACTCTACAACATCCAGGCTTCTGAGAATGTTCTTACCTTTCCTGGACCACCTTTATCACCTGTGGAAGGACAAAGTGTTGTAAGTTCATATTCTCAACCCTTCATACTCAATACACAAACATGAAGCGGGAAGAGCGATATCAAATGACATATCAACAGATCCATGAAGGAACAAAGTGTGGGGTAAACAGCTCTTTCCGCAACAGAGGATACTTTTAGTGTAATATATTTGCTACATGGAGTCCATCACATCTATAATTTTACCAAACTACACAAACTGAGATACACAATGTAGTCCCGACATAAAATTTAGGGACTGTTATGATCATGTGGAAGACAAATAATATTATTGACCACAGGATTTTACAGGTTTGCAGCTTGTAAAATTAGGCGGCCATGTGGAGAGAGGCCTGCCAGCAGATATGAGGGAAGCCTACCTGGTTTCTCTTTATAGTCAATACAATGGAACGAAGAGGGAAAGGAGATTTTTGAAGACATAGTAGCGGATACATGAAGGAAGAAAATGTGGGGCAAATGCTCACAGATGAATATTTTCATTGCAATATATTAACTGCATGAAGTCCTTCACATCTATAATTTGACCAAGCTACACAAACTGAAATAACCAATCTAGTCCTGGCATAAAATTTAGGGACTGTTAGGGTCATGCTTGATGGCAGGGCACTAGATACAGAGATTAAGTTTAAAAAATCTTGTGGACAGCAATGAATATTATTATTGGCCTTAGGACTTTGCAGGTATACAGCTTCCAAAATGGGATGGCCATGTGGAGTAAGGTCAGCAAGTAAAGAGATATTGGGGAAACCTACCTGGTTTCTCGTAACCAACTGCTACACTTCCTTGTAAATCCTGAAAGAAAAAAATGTTAAATTATAAAACTTTACTTCATTCTTAAAACTACAATCAAATCTTTCACTGTATGTCCATGTTCTCTTATCAGGTTTTCTGTAGAAGATGCAGTAAGAGCTGGAGCCTGAACGTATGGCTGGTCAACAGACACAAGATGGTGGAGCAGCAAGGCCAGCATGGGGGAAAGCAGCACAGGAACTGCAAACAGGTAAGAAGACAAGCAGCGGACAGCGGTGTAACAATGCCTATTAGGCAGGCAGGGTTTAGAGCTTTGATGGTGAAGTCGGACATTGAGTCTCCTTCCAGTCAATCCTGACCGCCATCATTTATTGGGCTGTTGCTGGGTTATTCTATTATGACACCTGCCTGTCGTTAGGCTGCTCTATATTGTGCCATTTTTAGAGATGTTTAGTTCATTCTTGGAATGGGTGGTGCAGTGTGAGATGGGTTCCCGCTCAATTATCAATGTTTTGGATTTCTTCTTTTTATCACCTTGTGGTTCAAGTTAATGTTGATTCATTTTGGACACTTTCTAGATCTACATGAGTAAGTTTGGCTTTTCTCTATCTTTGAAAGGATGGAGGGCCCCAGTTAGACTTTTTAGTTCTGGGGAATTCAATTAGAAATGGAAAAACATGTAGTTTTTTTTCCCATTCTGATTGAAAACAAAACTTTTACACTGGATAATTTTCATTCTGGACAAAGCAAATAATTAAACATAAAGTAGAAGAAAATTGTACTACAGCATCCAGCCTGATGAGAATGTTCTTACCTTTCCTGGACCACCTTTATCACCTGTGGAAGGACAAAATGTTGTAAGTTCATATTCTTAACCCTTTATATTCAGTACACAGGAGCGAAGAGGAAAAGAGATTTTAGAGGACATATCAGCAGATCCATGAAGGAAGAAAGTGGGGGGTATACAGCTCATCCCCCAAAAGATGAACATTTTCATTGCAATATATTAACTGCATGGAGTTCACCACATCTATAATTTTACCAAGCTACACAAACTGAGATACACAATCTAGACCTGGCATATAATTTAGGGACTGTTATGATCATGCTTGATGGCAGGGCACTAGATACAGGGTTGAAGTTCATAAAATCTTGTGCATAGGAATGAATATTATTATTGGCCACAGGGTTTTGCAGGTATACAGCTTCCAAAATGGGGCGGCCATGAGGAGTGAGGTCAGCAAGCAAAGAGATATAGAGGAAGCCTACCTGGTTTCTTGACAGCCATTGTTACACTTCCTTGTACGTCCTGAAAGAAAAAAAGTGTTAAATTAGAAAACTTTACTTCATTCTTAAAACTACAATCAAATCAAATCTTTCATTATTCGTCCATGCTCTGTTATCAGGTTTTCTGGATATCAGGGAATATTTTACACAGGATCTCTACCTTTTCAGAGTTCAGTCTAATCAAAATAGACAAGCTGTGCCCTCATCATCACCAACAAGAGTCAGGGTGAAGTGTGACCAGCTCTCCATTCTGAGATGTAACTTTCGGGGAAATTGGACATTAAATCTGCTTCCGGTTTATCCTGACTGCCATAATCTAATTTGTTGTTAGATTTATGGGTTAATCTATTACAACACCTGCCTGCTGATGGGCCACATTTCCAAGATATTTAGCTCATTCTTGGACATGGTCGTACAGAATAAGATAGGTTCTTGCTCGATTATCAAATATTCAGAAAATTTCTCTTTGTTTCACCCTGTGGTTCAAATCCGTGTCCAGTTCTATATGTGCAAGGTTAGCATCCTTCTGTCTGTCTGAAAAAATGGAGGACACCAGTATGACTTTATTCTTCTTGGCAATTGAGATTGACTTTGAAATGGAAATGAACGTGTTGTGTCTTTTTAGGTAGTTGGGAAATTGAACTTTACTGATTGAAAACAGTAATATTCAGATAATATTCAGTCTGGACCAAAGAAATAAAAAAACAAATAAAAGAGAAAAAACTTCAGGTCTACAACATCCAGGCTCCTGAGAATGTACTTACTTTTAGTGGAACGCCTTTATCACCTGTGGAAGGAAAAAATGTTGTAAGTTCATATATATTGTTGATCGAACTGTTCTAGAAAAGTTAAGTTCTAGTAGAACTTCTCAAACTTTTAGACCTTGAACTGAACCAAACATTTTACTGTTCGTTCGAGTAAAGTTCTAGTACGACACACCATTTTCAGTTTTGTTTTCAGCAGCTTTCTGCACTTTTGGCACCATCCAATCACCTTCCTGCACTTTTGGCAGCCATCCAATCAGTGCAGAGCACAGAGAAGTGTCAAGAACGTAATCGTTGAGTTGTAGGGCTCTCATTGGCTGCTAAAATCACATGACCATGTTATATATATTTCACTGTATTGCCTTGTGAATGCCATTTTCAGCTCAGTCTCTATACTGTACAGACTGCTCCTAGTTAGATAGCATTTTCCTTTCCATAGACATCAATAGTTAGGGAGTTTGGTATTACTGGCTGTATCTTTCCCACACCCAGCAGCTGTTGTTTGGTGACATTTGCAGGATCACATAATGCCTAACTCTCATATACATGGATATATATTATACAGAGTGCTTGGATTTTCTAAATCATTCTCAGTGCCCAAAAGTTCAGTTTTTGCAGTTTTGGGGGTTCAGTAATTGTGTAACACACCTTCTCTAAATCTCCTATGTTTCAAAGGGGCTTTTGGTCTCCCTCAGGATGAAGGGTCCCATAGCAGCTGCTACCGCTGCACCTTCTATAGCTACGCCCCTGCTTGCAAGCTTTCCTCATCTTTTCAGTTAGCCATTGAAAGGAATGAAGTATTTGAGCCTCTCAATTTTTTTCTGTCACTCTTAGAGCCAAATTTTCTTCACTAAGTTGTTCCAAGTATCCAGTTTACTGTTATGGATGGTGATTCCAGCTCCTCCTCAGCTGTATAGGTATAAAAATTAACCCAAACATCTTCTGCCATAGACTTTAATGGGATTCAAAGTACAAGTTCGAATAGAACTCCGAACTGAACTCACAAACGTTCGAGGTACTTTTTACTGTTCACTTAGTACTATTCATATACACACCCCATTCATAATCAAAACACAAACATGAAGAGGGAAGAGAGATTTCAGAGGACATATCAACAGATTTATAAATGAAGAAGGAGTGGGGTATAGAGCTCTTTCCCCAACAGAGGATACTTTCATTGTAATATATTGACTGCATGGAGCCCGTTACATCTATCATTTTACCAAGCTACACAAACCGAGATAAACAATTTAATCCAGGCATAAAATTTAGGAACTGTTATAATCATTCTTGATGGCAGGGCACTAGAGACAGGGTTTAAATTAATAAGATCTTGTGGATAACAGTGAATATTATTATGGGCCTCAGGGTTTTGCAGGTATACAGCTTGAAAAATAGGTCGGCCATGTGGAGAGATGCCAGAATCAAAGAGATATAGGGGAAGTCTACCTGGTTTCTCAAGAGCAACTGTGACACTTCCATGTACAACCTGAAAGAAAAAAAAGTCTTAAAATAGGAAAAATTACTTTATTCTTAAAACCACAATTAAATCAAATCTTTTAATGTGGGTCCATGTTCTGTTATCAGATTTTCTGTCTATTGGAGAATATTTTACACAAGATCTCTATCTTTTTCAAATGTAAGAGTTTAGTATAAGCCACATAGAGATGATTTGCCCTCACCATCACCAACAGGAGTCAGGGCCCCCCTGTAAAGCCATGCTAGGGTGAACTTGGACTGGTTCTCTATTCGTAGATGTAACTTTCAGAGGCCCCTTCCTTAGACAGGTGTGGGTTCTAGTGATATGCCATCAAAGTTTATGGTGTGAACATCCTTTTAAGTTCAGGGATTCATGCGCTTGTTCTGACAACGGAGCCCCAAGCCCTTTTTAAGAAGCAGTTGGCTGATCCCTCTTGTGTACCCACAGGTGTCCCACATAGACTGTCCCATGAGCAGGGTGTTTCCCATTTCTTCATGGACTCTTTTTCCTGGGGTTCTTCTCACAGTAACCAGCGCAGGTCTGCTGGGAATTGATATTGCCGCTCACGTTGCCATTAACAGGTATCCAGGCAGAGCAGGTGCTCACATCAGTTTTGGTTGTCCGCTGGTGTTCCCTGTCTTTCTCGGTTGACAGTTCGAAAGGCTCTTACTACTCAGATAGCACATCATGAAGATGTAGTAATAGGTGTTAGACTGAACAGTTTCAGCCTGAAGATTTTTCAGTGAATCTTTCTGCAGAGTTGGGTGTGCCGTCACCGTCTAGTGAGTCTAATTTTACAGGGGCTTTGGTTGCAGGTGATTTGCCAGCTGATGTACTTCCAGCCTTGAAGAATTTACAAGCGCACCTAGAGCCTAGTCCACTTGTGGTAGCACCAAGGGCAAGACTTCACAATGAGGCATTTTTCTGTGGGATTAGCCTCTTGGGTGATGAGAAAAGTAATAAAATATGGCTAAATTAGTACATTGATATTTGGTCGCTGATCATGGTGGGTCAGCCCTGATTTTTGTCTCCATCCTTTCAGTCCACCACCATTCCTGCAGGTTCTGGCTCCCAAGGGTCAGTGGTTGTCTGACACCTGGGAGCACGTTGGCTCTATAACAAAGGTCACTGTAGGTTCTATAACTTGTGTAGGTACAAGCATGAGTGCTCTGCTTCAGAAGGCCTCAGCTAGTGACCTGAAGTCCCTGCTCAGTTAAATGCTACAGTAAGATGCTGGTAATCGTGGAAGCCATTGCACTTTCGTTAAACCTATACCCTTATAGCGAGGTGGCCGCAAAGTTATTTTATGAGTTCTCAGAGTGTTTTTTTTCATCCCGTTTTCTCAGATAATTTGATATCTGCCCAGGAGAGCCAGGAATTACTGAGAAAAAAATAATATTTTGGGAAGACTCTCCACTGCTTTCATGACCCCCCATTTAAGAATTGCCGTGTTTGTGTCCTGGGTTTGGTTACGAACAAAGAATCTGGGAAATTCCAATTTATTTATTATCTGTCCATCCAAAAGGGTTCACGTAATGAGGATTTTGAGGAAGAATTTTTTTTGGTGCTAAAAAGGGGGCGGGGGGGCGCTGGTTCTTCAGGCAGGGTTTGGAGCTTTGTTGGTGAAATTGAACATCATTTCTGCTTTCCGTCTTCTTCCGGTTCATCTTGGCTGCCATCATTATTTTGGCTGTCAGATTTATTGGTTAATCTATTACGACTTGTGTGACGAAGGGTTTTCAAAAAATTTAAGTTCGAGTCGAAGTTTGCATTTTTTCAGAACGCGAACTGAACCAAGCATTTTAGGGTTCATTCGAAAAAAAAAAAGCGTGACATGTGCCCAAACGCCCTTTTTTAGTTTCATTTTTAGCCCCTCCTGCAGTTTTTGGGGGCCACCAACATACACAGCACGAGGATGTAAAAAAATACGAGTGTAAGGATCTCTTTGGGTGCTAAAACACTTGCCGTCTTTGTGTTTTCACGTATTCCTTTGAATCCATTTTTGATTTTACTCTCTCACTGAACACACTGCTCTCGTCTTTTTGCACAGGCAGCACACCTTTTTCCAGTGATTTTAACAGGAAAAGCTGCTAGTTAGAAATTGGGGGGGGGACAGCAAATTTTGGAATCATACACACAATATAAGAAGTTTGTTTTTACGGGCTCATCTTTCCCCATCTTTATTCTGATGTCTAAAGTTTCATTCGGGCCCACTTTTTGCAAAGAAAACCAACAGAAAATCTGCATAACAAAATCGATTTAAAAATAGGTTACTTACTGCAAATTTGATTGATGCCCTAAAATCTTTTTTCCCCAGTTTGGGGGGACAGCAGTAAAAAAAACCCCGTTAACAAAATTTTCCATAAAAAAAATCATTTCTAATACATTTGCTTCTGAAAAATTTTTGTAAAAAGAAAAATTCTTTCTTTCATTTTTTCGCCATAACAAGCTGGGAAAACAACAGGAACACAAAACAATGAACAAAGAAAGGAAGTGGGGCAAACAAAAAGGACCAAAAAGGACTAAAAAGAAACAAGACGAGTGACCAGACCAGGTAAATACCAACTCAGGCCTGGAGCATTGGGGGGGAATTGGCTTAAACCCCCCAATGTAAAGGGATTGGCAAGAATCCCCAACCCCTAAATGCACTTTTTTTAACAAATAGAAAAAGGGTCGGTCTCCATTAAGAACAAGGGGGGAGATAAAGGCAAAAACCCCAACAGCAACAAGTCACATGGGGGAAAGCACACGGGAAAACTGCAAACATTAAGAAGACAAGCGGGACACGGTGAACAATGCCTTTTAGGCGGGCGGGGTTTAGGGGCTTTGATGGTGAAGTCGACATTGAGTCTCCTTCCAGTCAATCCCCCCGCCATCATTATTGGGGCGTTCTGGGTTATTCAATTTGACCCTGCCGCCGAGGGGCTGCTCAAATTGTCCTTTCTAAAGATGTTTGTTCATTCTTGAAGGGGCGGGCGGTAGATGGGTTCCCCCGATTATAAATGTCTGGATAAATTTCTTCTTTTTGTCGCCCTGGGTTAAAGTCAATTTTGATTCATTTTGGACACTTTCTAGATCTACATGAGTAAGTTTGGCTTTTCTCTATCTTCGAAAGGACGGAGGGCCCCAGTTAGTTTTTATTGTTCTGTGGAATTCACTTAGAAATGGAAAAACATGTCGGTTTTTTCCCATTTTGATTTAAAACAAAACTTATACCCTGGATAATATTCATTCTGGACAAAGCAAATAAAAAAAAAAAAAAAGAAAAAACTTTAAACCCATCCAGCCTGATGGGAAAGTTTTTACCTTTCCGGACCACCTTTTTCACCTGTGGAAGGGCAAAAAATTTTTAATTCAAAACTCAACCCCTTTAAAGTCAATACACAGGAACAAAAGGGAAAAGAAATTCAAGGACATACACAATCCCTGAAAAGGGAAAAAAGTTGGGTTTAAAACTTACCCCAACAGATGATACTTTTATTTGTAATATATTTTAAATCAAAGATTCCACCACAACTATAATTTTTCCAAACACACAAACTGAGATACAAATCAAACCTGGCATATAATTTAGGGGACTGTTTATATCATGCTTTAGGCAGGCACAGATCAGGGTTTAAGTATAAAAAAACTTGGCATAGCAAAGAATATTATTATTGGGGCCCCAGGGTTTTGCAGGTACAGCTTCCCAAAAAAGGGGAGCCATGTTGGGGTGGGTCACAAGCAAGAGATATGGGGAACCACCTGGTTTTTCTCAGTAACCAAATGTCCACTTTCCTTGGACCCTAAAGAAAAAATGTTAAATTTTTAAAACTTTACTTCATTTTTAAAACACAATCAAATCTTCATCTATATCCTTTTCTGTTACAGGGGTTTTTTGGATACAGGGGAAAATTTACGCAGGATCGCTACATTTTTTGGGAAGTAAAACACCGGATTCGATTTTTACCTCAGCAGATAACAAATTTTTCCCCCCAAAATCACCAACAGGATCAGGGCCCCCAAAGCCCTGCTAGGGGGAAGTAACCCCCCCCATTCAAATGTAATTTCGGGGAAATTGGACATTTAATCGGCTTTTTCATCTCCTTCCGGTTATCCTGACTGCCATAACAATTTTTTGTTTAATTAGGGTTAATAAATTAACAAAACCCCCTCTGATGGGGCCACATTTTCCAAGATAATTAGCTCATTCTTGGCTGGCGTGCAGATGAATGGTTCTTGCTCGATTATCAAATATTCAAAAATTTCTTTGTTTTCACCTGAGGCAAAATCATGTCAATTCTACATGACAATTGGTGTCCTTCTGTCTTTGAAAGTGGAGGGGGAAGTACACTTTTTCTTCTTGGAATCGGATTGACTTTTAAAGGAAATGAGCGTGTATTTTTTTTTCCCTTTAGGTGTTGGCAATTGAAATCTATTGACTTAGAACAAGACTTTAAACATAGATAAATTCCGTCTGGAAAAAAAAAAAAAAAAAACAAAAAAAATAAAAAAACCAAGCCTACAACATCCAGGCTTTTTGAAATGTACTTACCTTTATTGGAACCCTTTTAACACCTGTTTTAAGGACAAAATGGTGTAAGTTAAAAATTCCAACCCTCATTGTCAAACACAAACATAAGAGGAAAGAGATTTCAAGGACAATCAACAGATCCAGAAGGAAAAGGGTTTGGGAAACAGCTCTTCCCCCCCAAAAAGCAAACTTTCCTTTTAATATTGGCTGCAGGCCCAATACATTTAAATTTTTACCAAAAACAACACAAACCAAGAAACAAAAAATTTAATCCTGGCATAAAATTTGGGGACTAATGGAGGCACAGATACAGGGTTTTAAATTTTATAAAATTTGGGATCCGAAAATTAATTTTTGGCCTCAGATTTTTTCAGTAAGCACTTGTTAAAATAGGCGGGGCCTGTGGAGGGAGGTCAGCAAGTAAAGAGATATAGGGGAAACCTACCTGGCTTCTCAAGAGCAACTGTGACACTCCCATGTACAACCTGAAAGAAAAAAAGTCAGGAAAATTTACTTCATTCTTAAAACTCCAATTAAATCAAATCTTTTAATGTGCGCCAATTTTCTGTTATCAGATTTTCTGTCTATTGGAGAATTTTTTACACAGGAGCTCTATCTTTTTGGCATGTAAGAGTTTAGTATAAGCCACATAGAGAAGCTGTGCCATTACCACCGCCAACTGGAGTCAGGGCCCCCTATGAAGTGATGGTAGGGTGAGTGAGTTCGGTTCTCTATTCGCAGATGTAACTTCTGGGGGCTCATTCCTTAAATAAGTGGGGGTCCTAGCAATATGCCATCAAAGTTTATGGTGGGAACAACCCTTTCAGCTTAGTGGTTCATGAGGTTGTTCTGGCAACGGAGCCTCAAGCCCTACTTATGAAGCAGCTGGTTGATCCCTATTATGTACGCACAGATATTCCACATAGACAGTCCCATGGGAAGGGTCTTTCCCGTTACTTCATGGGCACTTTTTCCTGGGGTTCTTGTCACTGCAACCAGCGCAGGTCTGCTGGGTGTTGCTATTGCTGCTGCTTTCTCCACTCACAGGTATCCAGGCAGAGCAGGCAATCACATCAGTCTCTGTTGTCCGCTGGTGTTCCCCGTCTTTCTCGGTTGATAGTTCTAGGGATTCTTATGACTCAGATATAACATCTAGAAAATGTAGTAATAGGTGGAAGACTGAACAGGTGGCCGTGGGGCCAGCCAGGCCTGCAGAGTAAAAGAATCAGCCTGAAGATTTTTCAGTGATTTCAGTGTGCCATCACTGTCTAGTGAGTCTAATTTTATTGGGGCTTTGGTTGCAGGTGATTTTCTAGCTGATGTACTTCCAGCCTTGAAGAACTTAGAAGCGCAGCCAGAGCCTAGTCCACTTGTGGTGGCACCAAGGGCAGGAGTTCACAAGGAGGCTTTTTTTCTGTGGGATTAGCCTCCTGGGTGATGAGATAATAAAATATGGCTAAATCAGTACATTGATATTTGGTCGCTGGTCTTGGTGGATCAGCACTCATTTTTGGCTCCACCTGATGATGGCCTAGAAGGTCTCATCCTTTCAATCCAAAAACCATTCCCACAGCTTCTGGCTCCCAAGGGTCAGTAGTCCTTTGACACCTGGGAGCATGTTGGCTCTATAACAAGGGTCACTGTAGATTCTTTGGGCAACATGTATGATCGGGAGTTGCGCCTGTTTTCTGGCGAAAACTGCGGCTCACCATCTCGAATCCCCTGTTGGACGCAGGAATGCGATGTTAGGCACAACCTTCGCCACTTTCGGCTGCGCCTAACATTAAGGTGCGTGCAATGGGCGCGCTGTGGGCGTTCTGGGGCGGGAGGCGGCAAATTCGAAAACTCCGAGGCATGCATGATCGCGGGTCGGCAAAGTGAGGCGCATTGCAGCGCTCAACAGCTCCGACAGGCAGATCTAGTTGAATGTGGTCTATCTGAGCGGAGAAGTCGAAGTAGAGCGCGGTATTCTTGTAATGCGCTCAAGTTCTACACTTACAGCAGTACACTACTACAATAAATAAATTGTCAAGAAGAATAAATAATTAAGCAAGAAATCCTGCTTGGCGGACCACAGGTCCCAGCAAGCCTTTTGTTGTATATTCTGAATTGCATTAAACTTCTAAGCAGCCCCAATGCATCAAAAATTGTTGTTATGGAAAATGTGTAAGAAAACATATGTCCAACCTCTGTGCAACATCTGCATTGGCTTATGTGATGTAAAATTAGTGTAATTTTCAGACTTTGCAATATATTTTGTAGGGCATATTTTTTTTCTTGGCAGCTAATATATATATTGTCATTAATGTTATTGCAAAAAATGTATTAATACATTGATTTAATTTTTCCAGTACTTGGCTATGTCGGTTTATTAAGTAATTCATTTCTTTGACAAATGCATTTTATTCTTCATCTTCATACTGTGTAATGTATTTCCGACGCGAAATCCGTTCCGGAATTACATTGCAAATATGTGCCACACTTTGTGACGCGTATTTGCAAAGTATTTGCAACGGATTTCACATCGGAAATACATTCCCCATAGTAAATAATGGGAAATGTATTTCCGACGCGAAATCCGTTGCAAATACATTGCAAATACGCGTCACAAAGTGTGGCACGTATTTGCAATGTAATTCCGGAACGGATTTCCCGTCGGAAATACATTACACAGTATGAAGATGAAGAATAAAATGCATTTGTGAAAGAAATTAATTACTTAATAAACCGACATAGCCAAATGCTGGAAAAATTAAATCAATGTAGTAATACATTTTTTTACAATAACATTAATGACAATATATATATTAACTGCCAAGAAAAAAATATTCCCTACAAAATGTATTGCAAAGTCTGTGAAAATTACACTAATTTTACATCACATAAGCCAATGCAAATGTTGCACAGATGTTCATTTTGGTCTATTGTTGTACTAAAACATGAAGATGTATTTGTTCTTCAATCACATTTTATTCTATTTTGTATGTCCAGCAAGAGCCAGCACAGCACAGGTCTGGCTGGGACCTGTGGTTCTCCAAGCAGGCTTTCTATATTCCCAGGGCTTAGTTCTGGACGTATTTACAGACGTATTTATGTCCGTAAGTACATCACCAACTGAGCCTAAAATAAGGAACAAGTAGCTTAGAATGGCTACCTATGGGAAAGCCGGACGTATTGCTGGACATACAAAATAGAATAAAATGTGATTGAAGAACAAATACATCTTCATGTTTTAGTACAACAATAGAACAAAATTCACATCTATACAACATCTGCATTAGCTTATTTAATGTAAAATTAGTTCAATTCTCTCCATTTTTTAAGATCTGTTCTAGCTATTCTTTCTTTATTTGGAGAGCTTATATATATTTGATTTAATTTTAAACGATCAACTTTTTATATACATTGCTATGTCTTTTATTCAACTTTGATTTTTCTCTTTATTCATTCATTCATTCATCATTTGAAAGACATCTCTTTTTGCTATTCACTAACATGTTTAATGATTTTTCGCTTATTTCCAGCCTGTCTAGAATTGTAATACATGTTAGGCGCAGTCCTTCTGCTCCTATGTCCCGCACTGCGCCTCACACACTGGCGAAGCGCAGGGAACTTTTCACCGCATGTATGAGCGCACCTCCTCGGGCGCCGCCATAAATGAGGCGCAGCTTTCACTTTAGATCGGGCGAAAACGGATGCTCCGACGCGCCGATCTTCATACATGTCGCCCTTTGACTTGTGTAAGTACAAGCCTGACCTGATATCCCTGCTCAGTTCATTTCTATTGTAGGATGCTGGTAATCGTGGAAGTCATTGCACTTTAGTTAAACCTATACCCTTATAGGGAAGTAGCTGCGAAGTTGGGCTATGGTTTCTCATAGTGTTTTATTTCCATTTCTGTCATACAATTTTTCCGGTTGTTTTCTCAGGTAATTTAGTATCTGCCCAGGACAGACTGGAATTATTGAGCAAAAAAGAAGGATGTTATTTTGGGTAGACTTTTGAGTGCTTTCTTAATCCCCTTCCTCCCCCATTCATCAATGTTTGTATTTGCCTCTTGAGTCTGATTACGAAGAAAGAAGCTGGGAAGTTCTGGTTTATTCATCATCTGTCTTATCTGAAGAGTTCATCTGTAAATGATGGTATTTTGAGGGAGAAGTCATTGGTGTCTTTTAATAGGGCTGTGGCGCTGGTTCTTCAGGAAGGGTTTGGAGTTTTTTTGGTGAAATTGGACATTAACTCTGCTTTTTGTCTTCTTTCAGGTTATCCTGACTATAAATATTTATTTGGTTGTCAGATTTATGGGTTAATCTATTACGACACCTGCCTGCTGGTGGCCTGCTTTTTCGAGATGTTTAGTTCATTCTTGGAATTGGTCGTGAGATATGAGATGGGTTTTTGCTCGATTATCAAATATTCAGATAATGTCTCTTTGTTTTGCTCTGTGGTTCAAATCAGTGTTTAGTTCTACATGAGCAAGGTTGGTATCCTACTGGTTTTGGAAAGATGGAGGGGCCAAGGACAACCATATCCTTCTTGGGAATTGAGATTGACTTGGAAATGGGAAAAAAATGTGTAGCTTCTATTTTTTCCATTTAGGTAGTTGGAAAAATTAACTTTATTGCTTGAGAACAAGACTTTTACACTAGATAATATTCACTGGATAAAGTTGAGTCTGGACAAAACAATTGTAAAATAACAAAGTAAATAGTAAGAAAACTCCGCTCTACAACATTCATGCTTCTGAGAATGCACCTACCTTTCCTGGACCACCTTTATCACCTGTGGAAGGACAAAATGGTGTAAGTTCATATTCTCAATCCTTCATATTCAATAAACAAATGAGATGGCCATGTGGAGGGAGGTCAGCAAGCAAAGAGATATGGGGGAAGCCTACCTGGTTTCTCAGGAGCAACTGATTCACTTCCTTGTACGTCCTGAAAGAAAAAAGCTACAATTAAATAAAATTTCACAGCACGTTTCCATGTTCTATACTCAGGTTTTCTGTCTATTACAGAACACTTTACACAGGATTTGTATCCTTCTGGCATATAAGATTTTAGTATAAGCCAAATAGAGAAGCTGTGCCCTCACCACCACCAATGGGAGTCAGGGCCCCCTGTGAGGTCATGCAAGGGTGAAACGCAACCTGCTCTCCATTCTGAGACTTACGTTTCGGGGAACCATTCCTAAGATAGGTGCGGGTCCCAGAGTTGGTCCCAAATTCTATGGTGAGAACACCCCTTTAAGAGCAGGGGCCCATGAGGTTGTTCTGGCAACAGAGCCCCAAACCCCTCATATAAACCAGCTTGTTTTTTTCCTCTCCCGTCCATGCCGGTGTCCCACATAGAAGGTCCCATAAGTAGAATCTTTCCCATTCTGTCTCTGGCTTTTGTTCCTGAGGTTCTTCTAGGCGCAACTGACACAGGCCTGCTGAGTGATTATTATTATTATTATTATTATTATTGTTATTTTAAAGCGCCATTGATTCCATGGCGCTGTACATTCAAAGGGGGGTTACATACAAATGTCAAACAAGTACATTGATAACGATGAATGACTTTCAACTGGCACAGAGGGAGAGATAGCCCTGCCCGCGATGATGTTGCCGCTCCCCCTTCCTCAGGCACTGATGGTTGTCCAGATGAAGCAGGCACTCATATCAGTTTCAGGCATCTTGCTGGCATTCTAAGTTTTTTTGGGTCACAGTTCCAACTCTGAGAGAAGATCTAGAAGATGCAGTAGTAGCTGGAAGCTTGAACAAACGGCTGGTCAATTGCCAGCCAGGCTTGAGTGATAATTGAAGATTCATCAGCATTTCTTCCTCTGGGGCTGGGTGTTTTGTCATCATCCGATATTTTTAATTTTACAGGGGTTTTGGGTGCAGCTGATTTTCAAGCTGGTGTATTTCCGGCCTTAAAGAATTTACTAGCACAGGTAGAACCTAGCCCACCCACCATGGTTCCTTTCATGAATAAGCGGGTAGTGTACCTACTGCACCACTACTGGGCTTTCTTCGAGGGGCCTAACTAAGTGGCCATCAGTTTCCTCAGAGAGCGTTTAATGGTAAGGATGGCTTAGTCCTGATGGCTGCAAGGCGCAACCTCAGAGCGGTCCCCGGCAGTGGCAGCTGACCAAAGACAGGCCAGAGAGCGCCAAAGCAGGTGCCACACTGACAGAGACAAAGGCACAGAGAGCTACACTCACCGGCCACTTTATTAGGTACACCATGCTAGTAACGGGTTGGACCCCCTTTTGCCTTCAGAACTGCCTCAATTCTTCGTGGCATAGATTCAACAAGGTGTTGCAACGATGCTCAATTGGTACCAAGGGGCCCAAAGAGTGCCAAGAAAATATTCCCCACACCATGACACCACCACCACCAGCCTGAACCGTTGATACAAGGCAGGATGGATCCATGCTATCATGTTGTTGATGCCAAATTCTGACCCTACCATCCGAATGTCGCAGCAGAAATCGAGACTCATCAGACCAGGCAACGTTTTTCCAATCTTCTACTGTCCAATTTCGATGAGCTTGGGCAAATTGGAGTTTCCTGTTCTTAGCTGAAAGGAGTGGCACCCGGTGTGGTCTTCTGCTGCTGTAGCCCATCTGCCTCAAAGTTCGCCGTACTGTGCGTTCAGAGATGCTCTTCTGCCTACCTTGGTTGTAACGGGTGGCTATTTGAGTCACTGTTGCCTTTCTATCAGCTCGAACCAGTCTGCCCTTTCTCCTTTGACCTCTGGCATCAACAAGGCATTTCCGCCCACAGGACTGCCGCTCACTGGATGTTTTTTCTTTTTCGGACCATTCTCTGTAAACCCTAGAGATGGTTGTGCGTGAAAATCCCAGGAGATCAGCAGTTTCTGAAATACTCAGACCAGCCCTTCTGGCACCAACAACCATGCCACGTTCAAAGGCACTCAAATCACCTTTCTTCCCCATACTGATGCTCGGTTTGAACTGCAGGAGATTGTCTTGACCATGTCTACATACCTAAATGCACTGAGTTGCCGCCATGTGATTGGCTGATTAGAAATGAAGTGTTAACGAGCAGTTGGACAAGTGTACCTAATAAAGTGGCCGGTGAGTGTAGAAGACAATAGAGGCCAAGATATAGACAAGGGACAGAGGTCTAGCAACAGACACAGGTTGGAGGCCAAATAAGACACACAAAACAACGACAGAGGACAAATAGACACACAAACATCTCGATTTTTTAGAACTTGAACTGAACTGAACATTTTACTGTTTGTTCGAGCAATAATGGAGTTCGACATGGCGTTCGACACGCCATTTTCATTTTCAGCGGCTTTCTGCACTTTTGACGGCCATCGAACCACCTTTCTGCACTTTTGGTGGCTGTCCAATCAGTGCAGAGCACAGAGAAGTGTCAATATCATCATCACTGAGGTGTAGGGCTCTCACTGGCTGCTAAAATCACATGACCTTGTTATATATATTTCTCTGTATTGCCTTGTGAAGGCCATTTTCAGCTCACTCTCTATACTGTATAGACTGCTCTCACTTAGTTGGATAGCATTCTCCCCTCCATAGACAGCAATAGTTAGGAAGTTTGGCATTGCTGGCTGCATCTTTCCCACACCCAGAAGCTGTTATTTATCGACATTTGCAGGCTCGCCTAACTCTCATACACATCATTCTAATATAATCATACTAGGTGCCCAAAAGTTCAGTTTTTGCAGTATTGGGGAAGAAATCATTTTATAACATACCGTCTCCAATTCTTCTATACAAAGAAATATATTTTCAAAATAGTGGTTTTGTTGGTGAAAATTATACAGAGTGGAGAAAAGTTAATTTTAGCAGTCTTGGGGGTGAATACCTTTCAAATATACTGTGTGTTATTGTCATACAGATATATATCCAGGAAATAGAGTTCTCTCTGTTGCTAAATCTTACTCAACGCCAAAAAGTGTAATTTTGCCAGATTTTAAGTCCACATAACGCTGAAATATACCAGTGCGTTATTGTGATCCACATATATATACACTTCTCTCTTTTTTATTACATATAACGGCTGTCTAATCTAGTCCAGCCTGCAGACGAGTAACTTGAAGTTGTTGGGCCCTGGTGCAAAAAGTGAAATGGGGCTCCTGCCAGTTACCATGTGCCATTTCCAATACCGGTATCTTCTTATGTGTCAAATGGCCTTTGGGCCCCCTCAGGATGCAGGGCCCCATAGCAGCTGCTACCGCTGCACCTCCTATAGCTACACTCCTGCTTGCAAGCTGTCCTCATCTTTTAAGTTAGCCATTGAAAGGAATAAAGTATTTTAGCCTCTGAATTTTTTTCTGTCACTCTTAGAGCCAAATTTTCTTCACTAAGTTGTTCCATGTATCCAGTTTACTGTTATTGATGGTAATTCCAGCTTCTCCTCACCTGTATAGGTATAAAAATTAACCAGAACATCTTCTCCCATTGACATTAAAGGGGTTCAAAGTTCTACTTGAACATTTTACTGTTCGCTCATCACTAATCAGCAACAATAGGAACAAGATTCGGAGTATAGGCAAGAAACAGAGAGACTGGGAACCCAATCAGGGACAAGAGCTGGAAACACTGACTATAACAAGGAGCAAAAGCATGACAGGAACACAAACATTGGAGCAATACAAGCAAGGCATTAACAAAAGCAAGGAACTAGGAAAACAGACAAGGACAAAACTGGACTAGAAAGATAGACAAGCGAGAGTGACCAGAGCCAGGTAAACACCAGACTCAGACCAGTAATGTTGGCAGGAGTTGGTTTATAACCTCACAGGTGCAAGGGGATTGGCACAGAATACACAACCCTGCTGCACTCTGTGGGAATAAGTAGGAGAAGGATTGGGCCGCGCCTCCCTTTAGAACAAGAGGGCGATAAGGGCAACAGCCACAAAATGGTGGAGGAGCAAGGCCAGAATGGGGGAAAGCAGCACAGGAACCGCAAACAGGTAAGAAGGCAAGCAGCAGACAGCGGCGTGACAATGACTATTAGGCAGGCAGGGATTAGAACTTTGATGGCAAAATCGGACATTGAGTCTCCTTCCAGTCAATCCTGACCGCCATCATTTATTGGGCTATTGATGGTTGTTCTATTATGACACCTGCCTGCCAATGGGCTGCTCTATATTGTGCCATTCTAAGAGATGTTTAGTTCATTCTTGGAATGGGTGGTGCAGTGTGAGATGGGTTCCCACTCGATTATCAATGTCTTGGATGATTTCTTCTTTTTGTCGCCATGTGGTTCAAGTCAATGTTGATTCATTGTGGACACTTTCTAGATCTACATGAGTAAGTTTGGCTTTTTTCTATCTTTGAAAGGATGAGGGGCCTCAGTATGACTTTATTGTTCTGGGGAATTCACTTAGAAATGGAAAAACATGTAGTTTTTCTTTACCATTTTGATTTTAAACAAAACTTATACTCTGGATAATATTCATTCTGGACAAAGCAAATAAAAAAACATAAAGTAGAAGAAAACTTGTACAACAGCTTCCAGCCTGATGAGAATGTTCTTACCTTTCCTGGACCACCTTTATCTCCTGTGGAAGGACAAAACGGTGTAAGTTCATATTCTCAAACCTTTATAGTCAATACACAGGATCGAAGAGGAAAAGAGATTTTAGAGGACATATCAGCAGATCCATGAAGGAAGAAAGTGTGGGGTATACAGCTCCCCCCCCCAACAGATGAACATTTTCATTGCAAGACATTAACTGCGTGGAGTCCACCACATCTATTATTTTACCTACACAAACCGAGATACACAATCTAGTCCTGGCATAAAATTTAGGGACTGTTATGATCATACTTGATGGCAGGGCACAAGCTAAAGAGTTTAAGTTTATAATATACATATTATTATTGACCTCAGGAAGCAAAGAGATATGGGGGAAGCCTACCTGGTTTCTCATTACCAACTGTCACACTTCCTTGTACGTCCTGAAAAAAAAAAGTGTTAGAAAACTTTACTTCATTCTTAAAACTACAATCAAATCAAATCTTTCATCATATGTGTTTGTCACATAAACACTGGATTCAGCGTTTAGTCTAAGCCAAATAAACAAGCTGTGCCCTCATCATCAACAACAAGAGTCATGGCTCCCATGAGGCCATGTTAGGGTGAAGTGCGACCAGCTCTCCATTTGGAGATGTGACTTTCAGAGACCTGTTCCAAGATAGGTCAGAGTTTATGGTGGAAACACCCCTTGAAGTGCAGCGGTCCATAAGGTTATTTTGATGGCAGAGCCCCAATGCTCTCATGAAGCAGCTGGCTGTTCCCCATAATGTACCTGTAGGTGTCCCACATAGATAGTCCCATGGCAGGTTGTTGATGTTGCTGCTCTCATCGCCATTCACAAGGGCCCAGGCAGTGAAGGAGCTCACATCTGTCTCGGCTACTTGCTGTCTTTACCAGTCTTCATCTTGCGTGACAGTTCTAAGGATTCTTACGAATGATAGAACATCTTGAAAATGCAGTAATAAGTGGAAGACTGAACTTCCAGCCAAAGGGCCAGCCAGGCCAGCACAGTTGAAGTTTAAGCCTGAAGATTTATCAGTGGTTCTTCCTGGTGTGTGCCGTCGCCGTCTGGTGAGTCTAATTACACAGGGGTTTTGGTCGCAGATAATTTGCCAGCTGGTGTGCTTCTTGCCTTGAAGACTTTATTAGGGCAGTTAGAGCCTAGCCCACTTTCCAAGGCACCAAGGGTGTGAGTTCAAAAGGGGAGTTTTATTCTGTGGGATTAGCTAATTCAATACGTTGAAATTTGGTCACTGATCTCGGTGGATCAGCATATGGTTGATAGGAAGTGTCAAACACTTTCAGATATGGCCTTCGAAGGCCTCATCCTTTCAATCCACCACTACTCCTGCAGCTTCTGGCTCCCAAGGGTCAGTGATCGTCTGATGCCCAGGAGCTTGATGGCTCTATAACTAGGGTCACTGTAGGTTCTTTGACTTGTGTAACTAAAAGCATGAGTGCTCTGCTTCAGAAGGTCTCAGTAGTGGCCTGATGTCCATGCTCATTTAAGTCTTACAGTAGGATGCTGGTAATGATGGCACTGTAGCTAAACTTGTACTCTAATAGGGAGGTTGCTGCAAACTTGCTTTATGGCTTCTCTTATTGTTTTCTTCCATTTCTGTTTCCATTCCATTTCTGTTATATTATTTTCCCGGTTTTCCCAGATAATTTGAAATCTTCCCAGGTCAGCCTGGATTTATTGAGTCAAAAAAATCAGAAGGAGGTTAATTTGGATAGACTGGATTAACTTGTGGGACCTCTCATGACTCCTTCCTCCCACTCAAGAATTTGTGTGTTTGCCCCCTTGTTCTGGTTTCGAAAAAAAGAAGCTGGGAAGTTCCAGATTATTCATCCTCTCTCCTATGCGAAGGGTTCATCTGTGAATGATGGGATTTTGAAATAGAAGTCATTGGTGTCATACATCTCTTTTGATAGAGCTCTGGTGCAGGGTTTGAAGCTTTGATGGTGAAATTGGACATTGATTCTGCTTTTCGTCTCCTTCCAGTTCATCCTGACTGCCATCATTTAATTTGTTGTCAGATTTATGGGTAACTCTATTATGACACCTGCCTGCTGATGGGCTACTTCTCCGAGGTGTTTAGCTCATTCTTGGACTTGGTCGTGCAGTAGGAGATGGGTTCTTGCTCAATTATCAGATATTCAGTTCATTTCTCTTTCTGTCCCCCTGTGGTTCAAATCAGTGTCCAGTTCTACACGAGCAAGTTTGGTGTCCTACTGTCTTTGAAAAGATGGAGGGGCCAAGGACAACTTTATTCTTCTTGGGAATCAAGATTGACTTAGAAATGGAAATGAATGAGTAGTTTCTTGTTTTCCATTTAGGTAGTTGGTAAATTGAACTTTATTGACTGAAAACAAGACTTATACACTAGATAATATTCAGTCTGGACAAAAGAAATAAAAAAGCAAATAAAATAGAAATAAACTCTGCTCTACAACCTCCAGGCTTCTGAGAATGTACTTACCTTTAATGGAACACCTTTATCACCTGTGGAAGGACAAAATAGTGTAAGTTCTTATTCTCACCCCTTCAGAGTCAATACACAGACATGAAGAGGATGAGAGATTTCAGAGGACATATCAACAAAGTTATAAAGGAAGAAGGAGTGGGGTCTACATCTCTTTCCCCAACAGAGCATACTTTCTTTACAATAAATTGGCTGCATGGAGCCCATTACATCTATAATTTTACCAAGCTACACAAACCGAGATAACTTTAGACCTGGCATAAAATGCAGGGACTGTTATGACCATGCTTGATGGCAGGGAACTAGACACAGGGTTTAAGTTCATAAAATCTTGTGGATAACAATTAATATTATTATTGGCCTCAGGATTTTGCAGGTTTAGAGCTTGCAAAATAGGGCTGCCATGTTGCGTGATATCAGCAAGCGACGAGATATGGGGAAGCCTACCTGGTTTCTCAAGAGCAACTGTTACACTTCCATGTACTCCCTGAAAGAAAAATAAGGCTTAAAATAGGAAAAATTACTTCATTCTTAAAATGCTGTTGTTCATTTATAAGATTTTTTGTCTATTGGAGAATGTTTTACAAAGGATCTCTACTTTTTAGGCAAGTGAGAGTTTAGTATAAGCAACATAGAGAAGCTGTGCCCTCACCAACACCAACAGGACTCTGAGCCCCCTGTGAAGCCACGCTAGGGTGAAGTGTGACCGGTAACCATTCTTAGTGCTGGAGTTAATGCAGTTGTTTTGGAAATGGAACACTAAGCTTCTCTTGTGAAGCAGCTGGCTGATCTCCCTTGTATAACCACAGATATCCCAAATAGACTGTCCCATTGGTAGGGTCTTTCCCGATCCTTCATGGCCTCTTTTTCCTGGAGTTCCTCTCACAGTAACCAGCACAGGTCTGCTGGGCATCGATATTGCCGCTCCTGTCGCCACTCACAGGTATCCAGGCAGAGCAGGCAATCACATCAGTCTCGGTTGTCCGCTGCTGTTCCCCGTATTTCTCGGTTGACAGTTTTAGGGGTTCTTATGACTCAGATAAAACATCTTGAAAATGTAGAAACAGGTGGAAGACTGAACAGGCGGCCGTGGGGCGAGACAGGCCTGCACAGCAGAAGTATCAGCCTGAGGATTTTTCAGTGAACCTTCCAGTGGAGTCGGGTCTGCCGTCACTGTCTAGTGAGACTAATTTTACAGGGGCTTTGGTTGCAGGTGATTTGCCAGCTGATGTACTTCCAGTCTTGAAGAATTTACAAGCGCAGTTAGAGCCTAGTCCACTTGCGGTGGCACCAAGGGCAGGACTTCACAAGGAGGCTTTTTTCTGTGGGATTATCCTCCTGGGTGATGAAAAAAGTAATAAAATATGGCTAAATCAGTACAGTGGTATTTGGTTGCTGATCTTGGTGAATCAAGACTGATTCTTGGCTCCACCTGATGATGACCTAGAAGGCCTCATCTTTTCAATCCACCACCATTCCCGTATCTTCTGGCTCCCAAGAGTCAGTGATGCTCTTACACCGGGGAGCTCGTTGGCTCTATAACAAGGGTCACTATAGGTTATTTGACTTGTGTGACCTGAAGTCCCTGCTCAGTTAAATCCTACAGTAAGATGCTGGTAATCGCGGAAGCCATTGCACTTTAGTTAAACCTATACCCTTATAGCGAGGTGGCCGCGAAGTTGTGTTATGGCTTCTCATAGTGTTTTATTTCCATTTCTGTTATATAATTCTCCCATTTTTCTCAGACAATTTGATATCTGCCCAGGACATTCTGGAATTATTGAGTAAAAAAATTCAGAAGGATGTTAGTTTGGGTAGACTTTTGAGTGCTTTCATGCCGCTCCCCACCATTCATGAATTTGCGTGGTTACCCCCTGGGTCTGGTTACCAAGAAAGAAGTTGGGAAGTTCTGGCTTATTCATCATCTGTTCTACCAAAGAAGAGTCCATCTGTGAATGATGGTATTTTGAGGGAGAAGTCATTGGTGTCTTTTAATAGAGCTGTGGCGCTGGTTCTTCAGGCAGGGTTTGGAGCTTTGTGGGTGAATTTGAACATTAACTCTGCTTTTCGTCTCCTTCCAGTTCATTGTGGCTGCCATCATTTATTTTCTGTCAGATTTATGGATTAATCTATTACGACACCTGCCTGCTGATGGGCTGCTTTTTCAAGATGATTAGTTAATTCTTGGAATTGGTCGTGGGACATGAGAGGGGTTCTTGCTCAATTATCAAATATTCAGATAATGTCTCTTAGTTTCGCCCTTTGGCTCAAATCACTATCCAGTTCTACATGAGCAAGGTTGGTGTACGTCTGTTTTTGAAAAGATGGAGGGCCCCAGTACGACTTTATCCTTCTTGGGAATTGAGACTGACTTGGAAATGGAAAGAAACATGTAGTTTCTATTTTCTCCATTTAGGTAGTTGGAAAAATGAAGTTTATTGCTTGAGAACAAGACTTATAAACTAGACAATATTAATTTGATAAGATTCAGTCTGGACAAAGCAAATTTAAAAAAAAACAAATAAAATAGAAAAAAACTCAGCTCTACAGCATCCAGGCTTCTGATAATGTTCTTACCTTTCCTGGACCACCTTTATCACCTGTGGAAGGACAAAATGTTGTAAGTTCATATTCTCAACCCTTCATTGTCAATACACAAACATGAAGAGGGAAGAGAGATTTCGAAGGACATATCAACAGATCCATGAAGGAACACCGTGTGGGGTATACAGCTCTTCCCCCAACAGAGGATACTTCCATTGTAATATATTGGCTGCATGGAGTTCATCATGTCTATATTTTTACCAAACTATACAAACCAAGATAGACAATCTAGTCCTGGCACAAATTTTAAGGACTGTTATGATCATGCTTGATGGCAGGGCACTAGATACAGGGTTTAAGTTAATAAAATCTTGTGGATAATAATGAATTGTATTGGCCACAGGATTTTAGAGGTATACAGCTAGCAAAATGCCACGTAGAGGGAGGCCTGCAAGTAAAGAGATATGGGGGAATCCTACCTGGTTTCTCAAGACCAGTTGTTACACTTCCTTGTACGTCCTGAAAGAAACATAGTGTTAAAATAGAAAAAATTACTTCATTCTTAAAACTACAATTAAATCAAATTTTACAGCGTGTGTCCATGTTCTATAATCAGGTTTCCTGTTTACTAGAGAACATTTTATACAGGATTTTTATCCTTCTGGCATGTAAGACTTTAGTATAAGCCAAACAGAGAAGCTGTGCCCTCACCATCACCAATGGGAGTCAGGGCCCCCTGTGAGGTCAAGCAAGTGTGATGCACAATCTTCTCCCCATTCTGAGACTTAACTTTCGGGGATCCAGTCCTAAGATAGGTGCGGGTCCCAGAGTTGGTCCCAAACTCCATGGTGGGAATACCCCTTTTGGTGCAGGGGTCCGTGAGGTTGTTCTGACAAACCCCTCTTATGAACCAGCTAGCTGTTTCCCCTCCTGTCCATGCTGGTGTCCCACATACACAGTCCCATAGGCAGGGTCTTTCCCATTTCTTCTCGGGCTCTTCTTCCTGAGGTTCTTCTAGACGCAACTGACACAGGTCTTCTTAGTGTTGATGTCGCCGCTCCCACTCCCACAGGCACTGATGGTTGTCCAGATGAAGCAGACACTCACATCAGTTTCAGATGTCACGCTTGCATTCACAGGTTTTTTTTTGGCTGACAATTCAAACTCTGGTAGAAGATATAGAAGATGCAGTAAGAGCTGGAAGCCTGAACATGTGGCTGGTCAATTGCCACCAAGACTTGAGTGAGAGTTGAAGATTTATCAGCAATTCTTCTTTCATCGGGGCTGGGTGTGCTGTCATCATCTGGTAATTTTAATTTTACAGGGGGTATGGTTGCAGCTGATTTTCAAGCTGGTGTACTTCCGGCCTTAAAGAATTTGCTAGCACAGTTAGAACCTAGGCCACTCACCATGGTGCCTTTCACGAATGAGCGGGTAGTGGACCCACTGTGCCACTACCAGAATTACTCCGAGGGGCCTAACTAAGTGGTTGTCGGTTTCTTCACAGAGTCTATAATGGTAAGGATGGCTTAGCCCTGATGGCTGCAAGGTGCAAACTTAGAGCAGTCCCCGGCAGTGGCAGCTGACCCCAGACAGGCCAGGAAGTGCCAAGGCAGGTGCCACACTGACAGAGACAAAGATACAGAGACCTATAAGACAATAGAGGCCAAGATACAGACAGGGAACAGAGGTCTAGCAACAAATACAGGACAGAGGCAGGCAGGGTAATGGTGATGGTGAAATCGGACATTGAGTCACTTCCAGTCAATCCTGACCGCCATCATTTATTGGGCTGTTTTCAGGTTATTCTATTATGACACCTTCCTGCCGATGGGCTGCTCTATATTGTGCCATTCTAAGAGATGTTTAGTTCATTCTTGGAATGGGTGGTGCAGTGTGAGATGGGTTCCCACTCGCTAATCAATGTCTTGGATGATTTCTTCTTTTTGTCACCCTGTGGCTAAAGTCAATGTTGATTCATTTTGGACACTTTCTAGATCTACATGAGTAAGTTTGGCTTTTCTCTATCTTTGAAAGGAGGGCCCCAGTTACACTTTATTGTTCTGGGGAATTCATTTGGAAATGGAAAAACATGTTTTTTTAAAATTTTGATTTAAAACAAAACTTATACACTGGATAATATTCATTCTGGACAAAGCAAATGAAAAACATAGAAGACAAATTATACAACAGCGTCCGGCCTGATGAGAATGTTCTTACCTTTCCTGGACCACCTTTATCACCTGTGGAAGGACAAAATGTTGTAAGTTCATATTCACAACCCTTTATAATACACAGGAGCAAAGAGGGAAAGGAGATTATAGAGGACATATCAGCAGATCCATGAAGGAAGAAAGTGTGGGGTATTACAGCTCTTCCCCCAACAGATTAATATTTTCATTGCAATATATTGGCTGCAAGAAGTCCACCACATCTATCATTTTATCAAACTACACAAACTGAGATAAACAATCTAGTCCTGGCATAAAATTTAGGGACTGTTATGATCATGCTTGATGGCAGAGCACTAGATACTGGGTTTAAGTTCATAAAATATTGTGGATAGCAATGAATAGTATTATTGGCCTCAGGATTTTGCAGGTATACAGCTTCCAAAATGGGGTGAGATCAGCAAGCAAAGAGATATGGGGGAAGCCTACCTGGTTTCTTATTACCAACTGTTACACTTCCTTGTACGTCCTGAAAGAAAAAAGAGTAAAATTAGAAAACTTTACTTTATTCTTAAAACTACAATCAAATCAAATCTTTCATTATCTGTCCATGTTCTGTTATCAGGTTTTCTATTTATTAGGGAATATTTTACATAGGATCTATAGCTTTTTGGCTAGTAAAGACTGGATTTGGGGTTTAGTCTAAGCCAAAGTAGAAAAGCTGTGCCCTCATGATCACCAAAAGAAGTCAGGACCCCCCATGAGGCAATGTTAGGGTGAAGTGAGACCAGCTCTCCATTCTGAGATCTAACTTTTGGGGACCTGTTCCAAGATAGGTCAGATTTTGATGGCATATTCTAGCAAAGTCTATGGTGGAAGCACCCCTTGAAGTGCAGCAGTCTCTAAGGCTTTTTTGATGGCAGAGCCCCAATCCTTTTATGAAGCAGCTGGCTGATCCCTGTAATGTACCCGAAGGTGTTCCACATAGATGGCCCCATAGCAGGGTCTTTCCCATTCTTTCACAGGCTCTTTTTCCTGGGGTTCTGCTCACTGCATCCAGTGCAGGTCTGTTGGGTGATGATGTTGCTGCTCCCATCACCACTCACAGGCACCCAGGCACAGCAGGTGCTCACATCTGTCTCATTTATTTGCTGTTGCTCCCCATCTTCTTCAGGTGACAGTTCTAAGGATTTTTACGACTCCAAAGGAACATCTTGAAAATGCAGCAATAAGCAGAAGACTGAACAGGCAGCCAAGGGGCCAGCCAGGCGTGCACAGCTGAAGTTTAAGCCTGAAGATTTATTAGCGGTTCTTCCTGGTGTGTGAGTCTAATTGCACAGGGGTTTTGGTCGCAGATGATTTGCCAGCTGGTGTACTTCCTGCCTTGAAGAATTTATTAGAGCAGTTAGAGCCTAGTCCACTTGCTGAGGCACCAAGGGCGTGAGTTCAAAAGGGGGTTTTATTTTGTGGGATTAGCTAATTCAGTTTCTTGATATTTGGTCACTGATCTCGGTGGATCAGCATGTGGTTGAAAGGAAGTGTCAAACTCTTTGAGATATGGCCTTTGAAGGCCTCATCCTTTCAATCCACCACCACTCTCACAGCTTCTGGCTGCCAAGGGTCAGTGGTCATCTGTCTGCCAATGTAACGCTGGTTATCATGAAAACCATTGCACTATACCTAAATTAATAGTGAGCTTGCAGAATAAATGCATTATGGCTTATATTATTGTTTTCTTTATTCCATTTCTGGTATATAATTTTCCCAGTTTTCTCAGTTAATTTGAAATCTGTCCAGGACAGCCTGGATTTATTGAGCAAAAAATTAGGGTAGACTGGATTAACTTATGGGAACTCTCATAACCCTTCTCTTCCATTCAAGAATTTGTGTGTCTGCCCACTGTTCTTGTTTCGAAAAAAGAAGCCGGGAAGATCCAACTTATTCATCATCTCTCCTATGCGAAGGGTTTTTCTGTGAATAATGGGATTTTAAATAAGAAGTCATTGGTGTCATAAATCTCTTGTGATAGAATTGTGGCGCAGGGTTTGGAGCTTTGATGGTGAATTGGACATTGATTCTGCTTTTCATCTCCTTCCGGTTTATCTTGGCTGCCATCATTTCATTTGTTGTCAGATTTATGGGTTACTCTATTACGACACCTGCCTGCTGATGGGTCGCTGACTCGCTGCTGATGGGTCGCTTCTTCGAGAGGTTGAAGGGGCAGGGTATGACTTAATTAGTCAATCGAGATTGACTTAGAAATGGAAACGTGTAGTTTCTTTTTTTCCATTTAGGTAGTTGGCAAATTGAACTTTATTGACTGAGAACAAGACTTATACACTGGATAATACACATAAAATTAGAAAAAACCTGAGCTCTACAACATCCAGGCTCCTGAGAATGTTCTTACCTTTAATGGATAGCCATTATCACCTGTGGAAGGACAAAATGTTGTAAGTTCATATTCTCAACCCTTCACAGTCAATACACAAACATAAAGAGGGAAGAGAGACTTCAGAGGACATATCAGCAGATCCATGAAGGAAGAAAGTGTGGGGTATACAGCTCATCACCAATAGAGGATACTTTCATTGTAATATATTAACTGCATGGAGTCCATTACATCTATAATTTTACCAAGCTACAAAAACTGAGATAAACAATCTAGTCCTGGCATAAAATTTAGGGACTGTTATGACCATGCTTGATGACAGGGCACTAGATAGAAGGTTTAAGATAATAAAATATTGTGGATAACAATGGATGTTATTATTGGTCTCAGGTTTTTGCAGGTATATAGCAAAACAGGGCGACCAAGTGGAGGGAGGTCAGCAAGCAAAGAGATATAGGGGAAGCCTACCTGGTTTCTCAAGAGGAACTGTTACACTTCCATATACAATCTGAAAGAAAAACAAGTCTTAAAGTAGGAAAAATTACTTCATTCTTAAAATTACAATTAAAACAAATCTTTTAATGTGGGTCCATGTTCTGTTATCAGATTTTCTGTCTATTGGAGAATGTTTTACACAGGAACTCTACCGTTTTGGCATGTAACAGTTTAGTATAAGCCACAAAGAGAAGCTGTGCCCTCACAATCACCAACAGGAGTAAGGTCCCCCTATGAAGCCACGCTATGGTGAAGTGTGACCGGCTCTCCATTCTTAGATGTGACTTTCAGAGGCCCATTCCTAACATAGATGTGGGTCCTAGCAATATGCCATCAAAGTTTATAGCGGGAACATCCCTTTTAGTGCAGTGGTTCATGCGACTGTTCTGGCAACGGAGCCCCAAGCCCTTATTAAGAATCAGCTGGCTGATTGCCCTTGTGTACCCATAGATATCCAACATAGACTGTCCCATGGGCTGGGTCTTTCCTGTTTGTCCATGGGCTCTTTTCCCTGGGGTTCCTCAGTTGATGGTTCTAGGGGTTCTTATGACTTAGATAGAAGATCTTGAATATGAAGTAATAGGTGGAAGACTGAACAGGCGGCCATGGGGCGAGACAGGCCTGCACAGCAGAAGTATCAGCCCGAAGATTTTTCAGTGATTCTTCCTGTAGAGTCGGGTGTGCCGTCAATGTCTAGTGAGTCTAATTTTACATGGGCTTTGGTTGCAGGTGATTTGCCCGCTGATGTTCTTCCAGCCTTGAAGAATTTACAAGCACAGCTAGAGCCTAGTCCACTTGCGGTGGCACTAAGGGCAGGAGTTCACAAGGAGGTTTTTTTCTGTGGGATTAGAATCCTGGGTGATAAAATATGGTTAAATCAGTAGTTTGATATTTGATCGCTGATCTTGGTGGATCAGCACTGATTTTTGGCTCTAACTGAAAACCATTTCCGCAGCTTCTGGCTCCCAAGGGTTGTCTGACACCTGGGAGCATGTTGGCTCTATAACAAGGGTCACTGTAGGCGCTTTGACTTGTGTGATCCGATGTCCCTGCTCAGTTAAATCCTACAGTAAGATGCTGGTAATCGTGGAAGCCATTGCACTTTAGTTAAACCCTTATAGGGAGGTGGCCGACAAGTTGCGTTATGGCTTCTCACAGGGTTTTCTTTCCATTTCTGTTATATAATTCTTCCAGGTTTTTTCTCAGATAATTTGATATCTGCCCAGGACAGCCTGGATTTATTGAGCAAAATAATTCAGACGGAGGTTATTTTGGGTAGACTTTTGAGTGCTTTCATGATCCCCCCCATTCATGAATTTGTGTGTTTGTCCCCTGGGTCTGGTTACGAAGAATCAAGCTGGGAATTTCTCGCTTATTCATCATATGTCCTATCTGAAGAGTTCATCTGTGAATGATGGTATTTTGAAGGAGATTGGTGTTTTTTAATAGAGCTGTGGTGCAGGTTCTTCAGGAAGGGTTTGGAGCTTTGTTGGTGAAACTGGACATTAACTCTGTTTTTCCTCTCCTTCCGGTTCATCTTGGCTGCAATCATTTATTTGGCTGTCAGATTTATGGGTTAATCTATTACGACACCTGCCTGCTGATGGGCTGCTTTTTCAAGATATTTAGTTAATTCTTTAGTTTAGTTCATTTTTGGAATTGGTCGTGGGATATGAGATGGGTTCTTGCTCGAATATCAAATATTCAGATAATGTCTCTTTGTTTCGCCCTGTGGTTCAAATCAGTGTCCAGTTGTACAGGAGCAAGGTTGGCGTCCTTCTGTTTTTGAAAAGATGGGTACAACTTTATACTTTTTGGGAATTTAGATAGACTTGGAAATTGAAAAAAACGTGTAGTTTCTATTTTATTCATTTAGGTAGTTGGAGAACAAGACCTGTAAATTAGATAATGTTCAGTCTGGACAAAAAATGTAAAAAAAAACAACAAATAAAAATAGAAAAAACCCTCAGCTCTACAACATCTACATCTAGAAGAGAATGTTCTTACCTTTCCTGGAACACCTTTATCACCTGTGGAAAGATAATATGGTGTAAGTTCATATTCAGATGGATACTTTTGTTGTAATATATTGGCTGCATGGAGTTCAGCACATCTATAATTTTACCAAACTACACAAACAATCTAGTCCTGGCATAAATTTTAGGGACTGTTAGGCCTGGTTCACACGGCTTATTGCCGACGTAATTGCGGGGACGGATTTCGCCCCGTAATTATGCCGGCAGCC
Source organism: Phyllomedusa bahiana (assembly GCA_025379985.1). Lineage (NCBI taxonomy): Eukaryota > Metazoa > Chordata > Amphibia > Anura > Hylidae > Phyllomedusa > Phyllomedusa bahiana. Next base: position 39,697 of record JAODAL010012498.1, on the reverse strand, counting down.
GTGCAGCGGGGTGGGGGCGGGGCGGGGGGCCGTCAGCTTGCCAGCCCCATCGACTGTCATCATCTACGGCGCGTACGCGCCGTAAATAATTCACATGTCACTTTCTCCCCGCCCGGCGGATTCACCGAACTGAGAGGAGAGACGGAATCCATAGTTCTCTATGAGAACTGTGGATTACCGTAGTTACTGGGGCGGATTGGAGCCGTACTGCAGCGCAAATCCGGCGCGCAGTACGGCTCCAATCCATGCCCAAATAAGCCGTGTGAACTAGGCCTATTGATCATGGTTGATGGCAGGGCACTAGATACAGGGTTTAAGTTCATAAAATATTGTGGAAAACAATGAATATTATTGGCCCCAGGATTTTACAGGTATACAGCTTGCTAAATGAGGCAGGAGTCTTGTAAGCAAAGAGATATGGGGGAAGCCTACCTGGTTTCTCAAGAGCAACTGTGACACTTTCTTGTCCTCCCTGAAAGAAAATAAGTGTTATAAAAGAAAACTTTACTTCATTTTTAAAACTACACTTAAATAAAGTTTTACAGCGTGTGTCCATGTTCTATAATCAGGTTTTATGTCTATTAGAGAACATTTTTCACAGGATTTCTATCCTTCTGGCATATTAGACTATATATAGTATAAGCAAATTAGAGAAGCTGTGTCCTCACCATCACCAATGGGAGTCAGGGCCCCCTGTGAGGTTATGCAAGGGTGAAGCGCGACCTGCTTCCCATTCTAAGACTTAACTTTCGGGATCCATTCCTAAGATAGGTGTAGGTCCCAGAGTTGTTCCCAAAGTCTATGGTGGGAACACTCCTTTAGGTGCAGGGGCCTATGAGGTTGTTCTGGCAACAGAGCCCCAAACCCCTCTTATAAACCAGCTAGCTGTTTCCACTCGCATCAATGCCGGTGTCCCACATAGACGGTCCCGTAGGCAGCGTCTTTCCCATTCTCTGGCTCTTCTTCCTTAGGTTCTTCTATTAGCAACTGACACAGGTCTACTAAGTGTTGATGTTGCCTCTCCTGCTCCTACAGGCACTGATGGTTGTCCAGATGAAGCAGACACATCAGTTTCAGGCATCCCACCGTCTTTTGGGTGACAGTTTAGACTCCGGTAGCAAATCTAGAAGATGCAGTAATAGCTGGAAGATTGAACATGTGGCTGGTCAATTGCCAGCAGGGTTTGAGTGACAGCTGAAGATTCATCAGCAGTTCTTCCTTCGGGGCTGGGTGGGCTGTCATCATCCTGTAATTTTAATTATACAGGGGTTTTAGATGCAGCTGCTTTTCAAAATGGTGTACTTCCAGCCTTAGAGGATTTGTCTCACCATGTTGTTTCCTAGAGCCAGCAGCATTCTTTCTTTCATGAGTCCTGTCACTTCCTTGTCAGGCTGTGGGTAATTAGCATATAAGCTCTGTGTATTCAGGCTTCTGCTAATTAGTCTAGATTAGATAAATCTCCTGCTCTGAGAGTTCCAGAGAAGCTTCTGAGCTAAAGTAAACAGTAGTAATCAGTGTCTTTTCTCTGAAAGACCAGATAACAACAGCTCTCAGGCTGCTGGCAGTTCTGTGCCAAGACCTGTGTGATGTTCCTCCCTGCTATCAGATAAGACAAGCAGCAGGGGGAGATCAGGAAAAGCAGGTCTGTAACTAGAGAAACCTGAGAGCCCGCAGAAGGTGATAAAATCAATGTAGCTCCTCATCAAAAGAAAATGAACAAAGCAATATATTTGGAAAATTTCTTCATTTAGTGTCCCCTACATGTTGAAAGCTAATCTTTATAGTATGACAACCCCTTTAAAGAATTTACTAGCACAGTTAGAACCTAGCCCACCCACCATGGTGCCTTTCATGAATGAGCACGTAGTGAACCCACTGCGCCACTACTGGGCTTACTCCAAAGGGGGCCTAAGTGGCCACTGGGTTCTGCAAAGAGCCTTCGATGGTAAGGATGGCTTAGCCGTGATGGCTGCCAGGTGAAACGTCAGAGTAGTCCCTCACAGTCACTTATTTGTATATAGATGTATTGTCAGGGTGGCAGGTTCATCCAATTTTTATGTAAACCACCACATATTTATGAAATATAGCTGAACCATTGTATATTTCTTACCCTTTGTCTCACCCATAGACCCTTATAGATTGAAAGCTCTCGCGAGCAGGGCCCTCACACCTTGTGTCTCATCTATAAGTATTTTTTTTAATGTCTTATGTCTGTCTTTTTTTCTGTACTTATACCCACTAAATTGTGAAGTGCTGCAAAATAAGTTGGTGCCATATAAATAAAGATTATTATTTTTATAAGAACAGACATAAGACAGAAATTCACGGAGCAGAAAGGACAGGAACAAGACTCTGAGCATAGGCAAGAAACGTAGAGAGACTGGAAACACAGACAGGGACAAAAGCAGAAAACATTGACAATAACAAGGCTAGGAACACAAACAAGGCAGGAATACAAGCAAAGCACTAGGCAAACAGACAATAGTGACCAGAGCCAGGTAAACACCAAACTCAGGCCTGGAGTGTTGGGAGGAGTTGGCTTATAAACCCACAGGGGTTGGAAGAGAGAATACCGAACCTTGCTGCACTCTTTGCAAGGCCAGAATGGGGGAAAGCAGCACAGGAACCGCAAACAGGTAAGAAGGCAAGCAGCGGATAGCGGTGTAACAATGTCTATTAGGCAGGCAGGGTTTAGAGCTTCGATGGTGAAATCGGACATTGAGTCTCCTTCCAGTCAATCCTGACTGCCATCATGTATTGGGCTGTTGATGGGTTATTCTAGTATGACACCTGTATGGGCTGCTCAATATTGTGCCATTCTAAGAGATGTTAAGTTCATTAATTTTTTTCATTTTGATTGAAAAAAAACTTATACACTGGATAATATTCATTCTGGACAAAGCAAAAAAAAAAAAACCATAAAGTAGAAGAAAAGTTGTGCAACAACATCCAGCCTGATGAGAATGTTCTTACCTTTCTTGGTTTACCTTTATCATCTGTGGAGAGACAAAATGTTGTAAGTTCATATTCTCAACTCTTTATAGTCAATACACAGGAACGAAGAGGGAAAAGAGCTTTTAGAGGACATATCAACAGATCCATGAAGAAAGAAAGTGTGGGGTATACAGCTCATCCCCTAACAGATGAATATTTTCACTGTAATATATTAACTGCATGGACTCCACCATATCTATGATTTAAACTGAGATACACAATCTAGTCCAGGCATAAATTTTAGGGACTGTTATGATCATGCTTGATGACAGGGCACTAGCTAAAGAGTTTAAATTCATAAAATCTTGTGGCTAGCAATGAATATTATTATTGGCTTCAGGATTTTGCAGGTATAGAACTTCCAAAATGAGGTGGCCATGTGGCGTGAGGTCAGCAAGCAAAGAGATATGGGGGAAGCCTACCTGGTGTCTCAATACCAACTGTTACACTTCCTTGGACGTCCTGAAAGAAGAAAGTGTTAAATAAAAGAATTTATTAGCGCAGTTAGAGCCTAGCCCACTTGCCCAGGAACCAAGGACAACAGTTAAAAAGGGGGTTTTATTCTGTGGGATTAGCTAATTCAGTACATTGATATTTGGTCACTGATCTCGGTGGATCAGCATATGGTTGATAGGAAGCGTCAAACACTTTCAGATATGGCCTTCAAATGCAAACTGCAATTTGCTAAGACATTGGATAATTGATTTAAATTATTTTCAGTTTTGGATTGCATGATAGCTCCAGGCAACACTCAGGAAGATGCTTGGCCTGTTTGTGTATACATATGGATGCTGTATATAATGCTTACAGGTCAGATGGGGGTAGTGCATAATGGAAGTATAATGAAGTGTTTCATAGTTGCTTTGCACTACAGCTCATGATTTGGTGGTAGGCCGAAGCCACTGGTTTTTGGCTTCACCTGATGATGGCTTAGAAAGCCTCATCCTTTCAATCCACCACCACTCCCACAGCTTCTGGCTCCCAAGGGTCAGTGGTCGTCTGGTGCCCAGGAATCTTGTTGGCTCTATAACAAGGGTCACTGTAGGTTCTTTGACTTGTGTAAGTAGAAGCATGAGTGCTCTGCTTCAGAAGGCCTCAGCAGTGGCCCGATGTCCATGTTCAGTTAAGTTTTACAGTAGGACGTTGTTAATCATGGAAACCATGGCACTGTAGCTAAACTTGTACTCAAATAGGGAGGAGGCCGCAAAGTTGCATTATGGCTTCTCCTATTGTTTTCTTTATTCCATTTCTGTTATATCATTTTCCCAGTTTTCTCAGATAATTTGAAATCTGCCCAGGACAGTCTGGATTTATTAAGCAGAAAAAATTAAGAAGGATGTTAATTTGGGTAGACTGGATTAACTTGTAGGACCTCTCATAACCCCTTCTTCCCATTCAAGAATTTGAGTGTTTGCCCCATTGTTCCGGTTTCGAAAAAAAAAAAAAAATCCGGGAAGTTCCAGCTGATTCATCATCTCTCCTATGCGAAGGGTTCATCTGTGAATGATGTGATTTTGAAAAAGAAGTCATTGGTGTCATACATCTCTTTTGATAGAGCTGTGGCGCAGGGTTTGGAGCTTTGATGGTGAAATAGGACATTAAGTCTGCTTTCCGTCTCCTTCTGGTTTATCTTGGCTGCCATCATTTAATTTGTTGTCAGATTTATGGATTACTCTATTACGACACTTGCCTGCTGATGGGACGCTTTTCCGAGATGTTTAGCTCATTCTTGGACTTGGTTGTGCATTATGAGATGGCTTCTTGCTTGATTATCAAATATTCCGATTATTTCTCATTCTGTCGCCCTGTGGTTCAAATCAGTGTCCAGTTAAACATGAGGAAATTTACGACTTTATTCTTCTTAGGAATCGAGATTGACTTGGAAGTGGAAATGAACGTGATGTTTCTTTTTTTCCATTTAGGTAGTTGGCAAATTGAACTTTATTGACTGAGAACAAAACTAGATAATATTCAGTCTGGACCAAAGAAATAAAAAAAACAAATAAAATAGAAAAAACCTCAGCTCTACAACATCCAGGCTTCTGAGAATGTACTTACCTTTAGTGGAACGCCTTTATCACCTGTGGAAGGACAAAATGTTGTAGGTTCATAAATTCTTACCCCTTCATAGTCAATACACAGACATGAAGAAGGAAGGGGAATTTTAGAGGACATATGAGTATCAACATAAAAGAAGTCTTAAAAGAAGAAGGTGTGGGGTATACAGCTCTTCTACTAGCAGATGGATACTTTCATTTTAGTATATTGGCTGCATGGAGTCCACCACATCTATAATTTTACCAAACTACACAAACCAAGAAAAACAACTAGTCCTGGCCTTAAAATGTAGGGACTGTTAGGATCATGCTTGATGGCAGGGCACTATTAACAGGGTTTAAGTTAAAAAAATCTTGTGGATAGCAATGAATATTATTTTTGGCCTCAGGATTTTGCAGGTATACAGCTTCCAAAATGGGGAAGATATGTGGAGTGAGGTCAGCAAGCAAAGAGATGTGGGGAAAGCCTACCTGGTTTCTCGAGAGCAACTGTTACACCTCCATGTACAACCTGAAAGAAAAAGTTTTAAAATATGAAAAATTGCTTCATTCTTAAAACTACAATTAAATCAAATCTTTTTTATGTTTGTCCATGTTCTGTTATCAGATTTGCTGTCTATTGGAGAATGTTTTACACAGGAGCTCTACCATTTTGGCATGTAAGAGTTTAGTATAAGCCACATAGAGAAGCTGTACTCTCACCATCACCAACAGGAGTCATGGCCCCTTGTGAAGCCATGTTAGGGTGAAGTGTGATAGGCTCTTCATTCTTAGATGTAACTTTCAAGGGCCCATTCCTTAGACAGGTGCGAGTCCTAGCGATATGCCATCAAAGTTTATGGTGGGAGCACTCCTTTAAGTGCAGGGGTTCATGAGGAGGCCCTGAGCCTCTCTTGTGAAGCAGCTGGCTGATCCCCTTGTGTACCCACAGGTGTCCCACATAGACTGTCCCATGGGCAGGGTCTTTCCCGATCCTTCATGGGACCTTTTTCCTGGGCTTCTTTTCACAGTAACTAGCGCAGATCTGCTGGGCGTTGATATTGCTGCTTCTTTCTCCACTCACAGGTATCCATGAAGAGCAGGCGCTCACATCAGTCTCTGTTGTCCTCTGGTTTTCCCTGTCTTTCTCGGTTGACATTTCTAAGGGTTTTTATGACTCAGATACAACATCTTGAAGATGTAGTAATAGATGGTAGACTGAACATGGGGCCGGCCAGATCTGGACAGCAGAAGCATCAACCTGAAGATTTTTCAGTGAATCTTCCTGTGGAGTCGGGTGTGTCGTCACCGTCTAGTGAGACTAATTTTACAGGGGCTTTGGTTGCAGGTGATTTGCCAGTTGATGTACTTCCAGTCTTAAAGACTTTACAAGCACAGCTAGAGCCTAGTCCACTTGTGGTGGCACCAAAGGCAGGAGTTCACAATGAGGCTTTTTCTGTGGGATTAGCCTCCTGGGTGATAAGAAAAGTAATAAAATATGGCTAAATCAGTACAGTGATATTTGGTTGCTGATCTTGGTGGATCTGCACTGAATTTTTGTCTCCACCTGATGATGGCCTAGAAGGTCTCATCCTTTCATTTCACAGTCACTGCCACAGCTTCTGGCTCCCAGGGGTCAGATTTCATCTGACACCTAGGAGCACATAGGCTCTATAAAAAGGGTCACTTTAGGTTCTTTGACATGTATAAGTACAAGCATGAGTGCTCCGCTTCAGCAGGCCTCGTCCAGTGACCCGATGTCCTGCTCAGTTAAATCCTACAGTAAGATGCTGGTAATTGTGGAAGCTATTGCATTTTAGTGAAACCTATACCCTTATAGGGAGGTGGCCGCAAAGTTGCGTTATGGCTTCTGATAGTGTTTTTTTCCATTTTTGTTATATAATTTTGCCAGTTTTTTTCCTCAGATAATTTGAGATCTGCCCAGGACAGACTGGAATTATTGAGCAAAAAAATTCAGAAGGATGTTATTTTGGGTAGACTTTTGAGTGCTTTCATGACCGCCCACCCATTCATGAATTTGCGTGTTTGCCCCCTAGATCTGGTTACGAAGAATGAAGTTGGGAAGTTCCGGCTTATTTATCATCTTTCATATCTGAAGGATTCATCTGTGGATGATGGGGCTTTAAGAAAGAAGTCATTGGTGTCCTATGTCTCTTTTAAATGGGCTGTTGCGCTGGTTCTTCAGGCTAAATTTGGAGCTTTGTTGGTAAAATTGGACATTAACTCTGCTTTTTATCTTCTTCCGGTTTATCCTGACTGCCACCATTTATTTGTTGTCAGATTTACGGGTTTCTCTATTACGACACCTGCCTGCTGATGGGCTGCTTTTCCGAGATGTTTGATTCTTGGACTTGGTCATGAGTTATGAGATGGGTTCTTGCTCCATTTGTCAAATATTCAGATAATGTCTCTTTGTTTCGCCCTTTGGATCAAATCAGTGTCCAGTTCTACATGAGCAAGGTTTGCGTCCTTCTGTTTTTGAAAAGATAAAGGGACCCAGTATGACTTTCTCCTTCTTGGGAATTAAGATTGGGTTGGAAATGGAAAAAACGTGTCATTTCTATTTTTTCCATTGAGGTAGTTGGAAAAATAAATTAATTGCTTGAGAAGAAGACTTATAAACTAGATAATATTCACTGGATAATGATCATTCTGGACAAAACAAATTAAAATTAAAAACATCAAAAAAATAGAAAAAACCCTCAGTTCTACAACATCCAGGCTTCTGAGAATGTACCTACCTTTCCTGGACCACCTTTATCACCTGTGGAAGGACAAAATGGTGTAAGTTCATATTCTCACCCCTTCATTGTCAATACACAAACATGAAGAGGGAAGAGAGATTCTAGAGGACAGATCAACAGATCCATGAAGGAATAAAGTGTGAGGTATACAGCTCTTTTCCCAACAGAGGATACTTTTATTGTAATATATTGGCTGCATGGAGTTCACCACTCTCTATAATTTTATCAAACTACACAAACCGAGATTAACAATCCAGTCCTGGCAAAAATTTTAGGGACTGTTCTGATCATGCTTGATGGCAGGGCACTAGATACAGGGTTTAAGTTCATAAAATCTTGTGGAAAACAATGAATATTATTGGCCACAGGATATTACAGTTATGCAGCTCGTAAATAGGGCAGCCATGTGGTGGGAGTCCTTCAAGCAAAGAGATATAGGGGAAGCCTACCTGGTTTCTCAGTAGCAACTGTTACACCTCCATGTACACCCTGAAAGAAAATAAGTGTTGCAATAAAAAACTTTACTTCATTCTTAAAACTAAAATTAAATCAAATTTTACAGCGTGTGTCCATGTGCTGCTATCAGGTTTTCTGCTTATTAGAGAACATTTTACCCAGGATTTGTATCCTTCTGGCATGTAAGACAGCTGATTACAAAGCTGGAGTACCTGCTTTGGTTCCTGCTCGATTATCAATGTTTTGGACGATTTCTACTTTTTGTCGCCCTGTTTTGGACACTTTCTAGATCTACATGGGTAAGTTTGGCTTCTCTCTATCTTTGAAAGGACGGAGGGCGCCAGTTAGACTTTATTGTTCTGGGGAATTCACTTGGAAATTGAAAAATGTTTTTTTTTTCCCCATTTTGATTGAAAACAAAACTTATACACTGGATAATATTGTTTCTGGACAAAGCAAATAAAAAAACATAATGTAGCATCCAGCCTGATGAGAATGTTCTTACCTTTCCTGGACCTCCTTTATCACCTGTGGAAGGACAAAATGGTTTAAGTTCATATTATCAACCCTTCATAGTAAATACATAAACATGAAGAGGGAAGAGAGATTCTAGAGGACATATCAACAGATCCATGAAGGAAGAAAGTGGGGGGTATACAGCTCATCCCCCAACACATGAATATTTTCTTTGCAATATATTAACTGCATAGAGTCCACCGCACCCTCATAGATTGTAAGCTCCTGCAAGCAAGGCCCTCACACCTTGTGTCTCATCTGTAAGTAGCTCTAACTGTGTTATGTCTGTCTTTTGTCTGTAATTATACTCTCTACATTGTAAAGTGCTGCGGAATTTGTTGACGCTATATAAATAAAGATTATTATTATTATTATCTATTATTTTACCAAGCTACACAAACTGAGATAAACTATCTAGTCCTGGCACAAATTTTAGGGACTGTTATGATCATGCTTGATGGCAGGGCATTAGATACAGGGTTTAAGTTCATAAAATCTTGCAGCAATGAATATTATTATTGGCCTCAGGATTTTGCAGGTATGCAGCTTCCAATATAGGGCAGCCATGTGGAGTGAGGTCAGCAAGCAAAGAGATATGGGGGAAGCCTACCTGGTTTCTCAGTACCAACTGTTACACTTCCTTGTACGTCCTGAAAGAAAAAAGTGTTAAATTAGAAAACTTTACTTCATTCTTAAAACTACAATGAAATCAAATCTTTCATCGTATGTCCATGTTCTGTTATAAGGTTTTCTGTATATGAGGGAATATTTTACACAGGATCTCTACCTTTTTAGCAAGCAAACATAAGGATTCAGGGTTCAGTCGAAGCCAAATAGACAAGTTATGCCCTCATCATCACCAACAGGTGTCAGGGCCCCCCATGAGGCCATGTTAGGTTTAAGTGCGACCAGCTCTCCATTCTGAGATGTAACTTTCGGAGACCCGTTCCAAGATTTTGGCATATTCTAGCAATCTAGTCTTCGTGTGAAAGTTCTAAGTATTCTTATGACTCCAATAGAACAGCTGGAAAGCGCAGTAATAAGTAGAAGACTGAACAGGCAGCCAAGGAGCCAGCCAGACCTGCACAGTTGAAGTTTAAGCCTGAAGATTTATCAGTGGTTCTTCCTGGTGTGTGCCGTCACCATCTGGTGAGTCTAATTTCACAGGGGTTTTGGTTGCAGATGATTTGCCAGCTGGTTTGCTTCCTGCCTTGAAGAATTTATTAGCACAGTTAGGGCGCGTTCTCAAGGCACAGGACAAATACCGGTCGGTTTGCCGGCGGGTATTTGTCCTGTTATGCGGCCGTCCCCACGGCCGCGGGGTACGGCTTTTCTCCGCGATGAGCGGAGAAAAGCCCTCCACATTGACATGCACATATTCTGTCCGGAGACCGGACGGAAGAATGAACATGCTCAATGCCTTCTGATCGGCCCGTGAGCGGAAAAACTGCCGGGCAGAAAACCCATGCAGTGGGGACTGCTGCATGGGTTTTCCATAGAGGCCCCATTGTGCTAATTTTCGGCCGGTTTTTCAGGCGGTCTGCAAAACCGCAAACCGGCTGAAAAACCGTCCGAAAACCCGTGCCGTGGGGACATGCCCTTAAAGCCTAGTCCACTGGCTGAGACACCGAGGATGGGACTTAAAAAGGGGGCTTTATTCTGTGGGATTAGCTAATTCAGTACATTGATATTTGCCTGCTGAACTCAGTGGATCAGCATATGGTTGATAGGAAGCAACAAACTCTTTCAGATATGGCCTTCAAAAGCAAACTGAAATTTGTTAAGATGTTGAATAATTGACTTCAATTATATTCAGTTTTGGATTGCATGATAGCTCCAGGCAACACTCAGGAAGATGCTTGGCTTGATTGTGTATACATATGGATGCTGTATATAATGCTTACAGGTCAGATACGGGTAGCGCATGATGGAAGTATAATGAAGAGTTTCGTAGGTGCTTTGCACTACAGCCCATGATTTGGTGGTAGGCCGAAGCCACTGGTTTGTGGTTTCATCTGATGATGGCTTAGAAAGCCTCATCCTTTCAATCCACTGCTACTCCCATAGCTTCTTTCTCCCAAGGGTAAGTGGTCGTCTGGTGCCAAGGAGCTTGTTGGCTCTATCATAAGGGTCATTGTAGGTTCTTTGACTTGTGTAAGTAGAAACATGAGTGCTCTGCTTCAGAAGGTCTCACCCAGTGACCCAATGTCCAGTTCAGATAAGTCTTACAGTAGGACGCTGGTAATGATGGAAAACATGGCACTGTAGCTAAACTTGTCCTCTAATAGGGAGGTGGCCGCAAAGTTGCATTATGGCTTCTCTTGTTGTTTTCTTTATTCCATTTCTGTTATATAATTTTTCCAGTTTTCTCAGATAATTTGAAATCTGCACAGGACAGCCTGGATTTATTGAGGAAAAATATTCAGCAGGAGGTTAATTTGAGAAGACTGGAATAACCAGCTTATTCATCCTCTCTCCTTTGTGAAGGGTTCATCTGTGAATGATGGGATTTTGAAAAGGAAGTCATTGGTGTCACACATCTCTTTTGATAGAGCTGTGGCGCAGGGTTTGGAGCTTTGATGGTGTAATTGGACATTAAATCTGCTTTTCGTCTCCTTCCGGTTCATCCTGACTGCCATCATTTAATTTGTTGTCAGATTTATGGCTTCATCTATTTCAACAACTGCCTGTTTAGCTCATTCTTGGTCTTGGTCGTGGGATATGGGCTCTTGCTCTATTTTCAAATATTCAGATAATTTATTTTTCTGTCCCCTTTGGTTCAAATCAGTGTCCAGTTCTACATGAGCAAGTTTGGTGTCCTACTGTGTTTGAAAAGATGGAGGGGCAGAGTACGACTTTATTCTTCTTGGGAATCGAGATTGACTTGGAAATAGAAATGAACGTGTAGTCTATTTTTTCTATTTAGGTAGTTTGTAAATTGAACTTTATTGATTGAGAACAAGACTTATACACTATATAATATTCAGTCTGGACCAAAGAAATAAAAAAACAAATAAAATATAAAAAATCTCAGCTCTACAGCATCCAGGCTCCTGAGAATGTACTTACCTTTAGTGGAACACCTTTATCACCTGTGGAAGGACAAAATGTTGTGAGTTCATATTCTCAACCCTTAATAGTCAACACACAGACATGAAGAGGAAAGGGGAATCTTAGAGGACATATCAACAGAGTCATAAGGGAAGAAGAAGTGGGGTATACAGATCTTATAACAGCAGATAGATACTTTCATTGTAATATATTGGCTGCATGGACTCCACCACATTTATAATTTTACCAAAGTACACAAACCGAGATACATAATCTAGTTCTGGCTTAAAATGTAGGGACTGTTCTGATCATGCTTAATGGCAGGGCCCTATTAACAGGATTTAAGTTAATAAAATTTTGAGGATAACAATGAATATTATTATTGGCCTCAGGATTTTGCAGGTATACAGCTTCCAAAATGGGGTGGCCATGTTGCGTGAGATCAGCAAGCAAAGACATATGGGGGAAGCCTACCTGGTTTGTCGAGAGCAACTGTTACACCTCCATGTACAACCTGAAAGACAAAAAAATTTAAAAAAGGAAAAATTGCTTCATTTCTAAAACTACAATTAAATCAAATCTTTTAATGTGGGTCCATGTTCTGTTATCAGATTTTCTGTCTATTGGAGAATGTTTTACACAGGATCTCTACCTTTTGGCATGTAAGAGTTTAGTATAAGCCACATAGTGAAGCTGTGCCCTCATTATCCCCAACAGGAGTCAGGGCCCCCTGTGAAGCCATGCTAGGGTGAAGTGTGACCAGCTCTCCATTCTTAGATGTAAATATCGGGAGCCCATTCCTTAGACAGGTGCGGGTTCTAGCGATATGCCATCAAAGTTTATGGAGGGAACACCCCTTTAAGTGCAGGGGTCCATGAGGATGCCTCAAGCCCCTCTTGTGAAGCAGCTGGCTGATCCCCCATTGTGTACCCACAGGTATCCCACATAGACTGTCCCATGGGCAGGGTCTTTCCCGATCCTTTATGGGCTCTTTTTCCTGGGGCCTTTCTCACAGTAACCAGCGCAGATCTGCTGGGTGTTGCTATTGCTGCTTCTTTCTCCAGTCACAGGTATCCAGGCAGAACAGGTGCTCAAATCGGTCTCTGTTGTCCTCTGGTTTTCCCTGTCTTTCTCGGTTGACATTTCTAAGGATTTTTACGACTCAGATAAAACATCTTGAAGATGTAGTAATAGGTGGAAGACTGAACAGACGGGCGTGGGGTCAGCCTGGCCTCCACAGCAGAAGTATCAGCCTGAAGATCTTTCAGAGATTCTTCCTGTGGAGTTGGGTGTGCCGTCACCATCTAGTGAGTCTAATTTTATAGGGGCTTAGGTTACAGGTGATTTACCAGCTGATGTACTTCCAGCCTTGAAGAATTTACAAGTGCAGCTAGAGCCCAGTCCACTTGTGGTGTCACCAAGGGCAGGAGTTCACAAGGAGACTTTTTTCTGTGGGATTAGCCTCCTTGGTTGTGAGAAAAGTAATAAAATATGGCTAAATCAGTACATTAATATTTGGTCGCTGATCTTGGTGGATCAGCACTGACTTTTCGTTCAACCTGATGATGGCTTAGAAGGCCTCATCCTTTCATTTCATTGCCACTGCCACAGCTTTTGGCTCCCAGAAGTCAGTAGTCATCTGACACCTGGGAGCACGTTGGCTCTATAACAAAGGTCACTTCAGGTTCTTTGGCTTGTGTAACACAAGCATGAGTGCTCCGTTTCGGCAGGACTCATCCAGTGACCCCATGTCCCTGCTCAGCTAAATCCTACAGTAAGACGCTGGTAATCTTGGAAGTCATTGCACTTTAGTTAAACCTATTCCCTTTTAGGGAGGTGGTTGCGAAGTTGCATTATGGCTTCTCATAGAGTTTTTTTTTGCTATATGATTTTCCCAGTTTTTTTCTCAGATAATTTGATATCTGTCCAGGACAGCCTGGCATTATTGAGCAAAAAAATTCAGAGGATGTTATTTTGGGCAGATTTTTCAGTGCTTTAATGACCCCCCATTCATGAATTTACGGGTTTGTCCCCTGGGTCTGGTTACGAAGAAAGAAGCTGGGAAGTTCTGGCTTTTTGATCATCTGTCCTATCGGAAGAGTCCATCTGTGAATGATCGGGTTTTTAAGGAAGAAGTTATTGGTGTCTATTAATAGGGCTGTGGCGCTGGTTCTTCAGACAGGGTTTGGAGCTTGTTGGTGAAATTGGACATTAACTCTCCTTCCGGTTCATCTTGACTGTCAGCAATTATTTGGCTGTCAGATTTATGGGTTAATCTATTACGACACCTGCCTGCTGATAGGCTGCTTTTTTAAGATGTTTAGTTGATTCTTGGAATTGGTCATGGGATATAAGATGGGTTCTTGCTTTATTACCAAATATTCAGATAATGTCTCTTTGTTTTGCCTTTTGGGTCAAATCAGTGTCCAGTTCTACACGAGGAAGGTTGGCGTCCTTCAGTTTTTGAAAAGTTGGAGGGGCCCAATATGATTTTATCCTGCTTGGGAATTGAGATTGACTTGGAAATGGAAAAACATGTAGTTTCTATTTTTTAAATTCAGGTAGTTGGAAAAATAAATTAATTGCTTGAGAAAAAGACTTATAAACTAGATAATATTCACTGGACAAAGTTCATTCTGGACAAAACAAACTAAAAAAAACAAACAAATAAAAAAGAGAAATAAACCTCAGTTCTACAGCATCCAGGCTACTGAGAATGCACCTACCTTTCCTGGACCACCTTTATCACCTGTGGAAGGACAAAATGTTGTAAGTTCATATTCTCAACCCTTCATTGTCAATACACAGACATGAAGAGGGAAGAGAGATTTCAGAGGACATATCAACAGATCCATGAAGGAACAAAGTGTGGAGTATACAGCTCTTTCCTAAACAGAGCATACTTTCATTGTAATACTAGTATATTGGATGCATGGAGACCATCACATCTTTAATTTTACTAAACTTAAAGGAGTTGTCTCCCTTCAGAGTTTCAGAGAATGCATGAATGAAATACTCTGCCACTTCCTGGTTCAGACTGACTCATTTGCATAAGCTCCATGCTTGTACAGCTCTGTGCTCCATTGTGCTTTCAGTTGCTAATTAGATCAGATTAGCTTCTCAAACTACTAACAGGACTTCTTATCTGATCCCCAAAACAAAAGCCCTAATTACAGTTCTGTTTATTTTACATAAATCAAGCTTTTTACTGCTGAGCAGCACAGGACACTGCCATGACCTGTGTGATGACATCACTCACTGTTATCTCCTTGAACAAACAGCAGGGGGAGAATTGTTTACAGGTCAGTTACTGAGGGAACTGAAATAGCCAGGGAGGTCATAAATTCACTTGTATCTCCTTAGGGAAAACAGAGGAACAAAGCAATATATTTGGAAAATGTCTTTATTTTGTGTCCCCTACAATTTGAAAGCTATTCTTTGTAGCGAGACAACCCCTTTAAACTAAGTTACTAAGTTAAACAATCTAGTCCTGGCGTAAGTTTTAGGGACTGTTATAGTCATGCTTGATGGCAGGGCTAGACACAGGGTTTAAGTTCATAAAATATTGTGGAAAAAACTGAATGTTATTATTGGCCACAGGATTTTACAGATATGCAGTTTTCAAAATGAAGCGGCCATGTGGAGGGAGTCCTGCAAGCAAAGAGATATGGGGGAAGCCTACCTGGTTTCTCAGTAGCAACTGTTACACCTCCATGTACAACCTGAAAGAAAAAAAGGGTTGCAATAAAAAAACTCTACTTCATTCTTAAAACTAAAATGAAATAAAATTTTAAAGCGTGTCCATGTTCTGAAATCAGGTTTTCTGTCTTTTAGACTGAAAATAGCAAGGCTAGAAATACAAACATGGCAGGAATACAAGCAAGGAACTAGGCAAACAGACAAGGACCAAAAAGGACTAGAAAGATGGACAAGACAGAGTGACCAGAGACATGTAAGGACCAGACTCAGGCCTGGGGTGTTGAGAGGAGTTGGCTTATAACCTCACAGGTGCAAGGGGATTGGCAGAGAATACCTAACCCCACTGCACTCTGTGGGAATAAGTAGGTTTCACACGGACAAGAAAGATGGACAAGACAGAGTGACCAGAGCCAGGCAAACACAGACTCACATTAGAACGAGAGGGAGATAAGGGCAACAGCCACAAGATGGTGGAGCAGCAAGGCTGGCATGGGGGAAAGCAGCACAGGAACCACAAACAGGTAAGAAGGCAAGCAGCGGACAGCGGTGTGACAATATCTATTAGGCGCGAGATAAAACTTACATATATCTAATTACTAAGCCTACCTATACATACGCGGAGCGACCATCCCGATAAGGACGACCCCCCAAGATCCTAGCAAGATACACTAACCAAAATTATATCTAAATCTACTACAGTGTACTAAATACCCCAAAGTGTCAACAAAGAAATATTAATTAATACCTAAATACCTATACAAAGATATCTCAAAATACTGATGCACTATCACGGTCCCAGTAAAGTACCTCAAAGCAATTTGTCAGGATATATATTGTCCCAGTCTATATCCTATGCGTTCCCCCCCCCTTCCCCCCCCCTCCCCCCGCTAAATATGAATAGGGTTCATCAGGGACTTATCATTGGACAAACAACCTTCTTCAAAAATGTATTCGTTCAGAGATCCTTCTTATACATTAAGGTGTACTTAGATGCATCGTATTTAAGATAAACACTAATAAGGTAGGCATAACCAAATTATAGCCAATATGGGAGGTGTCTCATCAATAATCTATGATGTTTATTTGTTGATAGAGATGTATACCATACTATATACAGTATATCATACTCACAAACCCGTTCACATATCAGTGCCGCCAAAGTTCGATATTCTGGTGGCAATGTAATGGATATCAAATTCCCCGGATATTATACAATATCAAAATAGATGCTACCATGGTAGATGTGACCAATTTGAAGCCAACCTGGGAGATATCTTGTCAATGTTAGATGATGCTATTTGTCTGTCAAGATATGTACTATATCACATATCATACTCACAGACCCACTCACATGTCGCTGCCGCCAATATTCAATGTTCTAGCGGCAGTATCATGGATGCCAGGTTCCCGGGTTTGTTTGATAGAACAAATTATCTCCCATTCCTCATGGTGCAATGGTTACCATTGAACCATGAGGAATGGGAGATAATTTGTTCTATCAAACAAAGATTTAGATATAATTTTGGTTAGTGTATTTTGCTAGGATCTTGGCGGGGTCGTCCTTATCGGGACGGTCACTCCGCGTCTGTATAGGTAGGCTTAGTCATTAGATATATGTAAGTTTTATCTCGTGGTATATTTTAGCGTAATATTAATAAAGGTTAGTCTTTATAGATAAGTAGACAACTTTTTGTAGCTTTTCTTTGTTAAATTTTGGATAAGTTGTCACGATAATATCAGGAAAAAGGCTGTGCCATATATAGGTTTTGAGGCCAGGGTTTAGAGCTTTGATGGTGAAATTAGACATTGAGTCTCCTTCCAGTGAATCCTGACCGCCATCATGTATTGGGCTGTTGCTGGGTTATTCTATTATGACACCTGCCTGCCGATGGGCTGCTCTATATGGAGCCATTTTAAGAGATGTTTAGTTCATTCTGGGAATGGGTGGTGCAGTGTGAGATGGGTTCCTGCTCGATTATCAATGTCTTGGATGATTTCATCTTTTTGTCGCCATGTGGTTCAAGTCACTGTTGATTCATTTTGGACACTTTCTAGATCTACATGAGTAAGTTTGGCTTTTTCTCACTTTGAAAGGATGGAGGCCCCAGTTAGACTTTATTGTTCTGGGGAATTCACTTGGAAATGGAAAAACATCAAGTTTTTTTCTCCCATTTTGATTGAAAACAAAACTTATACCCTGGATAATATTCATTCTGGACAAAGAAAATAACAAACATAAAGTAGAAGAAAATTGTACTACAGCATCCAGCCTGATGAGAATGTACTTACCTTTCCTGGACCACCTTTATCACCTGTGGAAGGAAAACATTTTGTAAGTTCATATTCTCAAACCTTTATAGTCAATACCCAAACATGAAGAGGGAGGAGAGATATCAGAGGACACATCAACAGATCCATGAAGGAAGAAAGTGTGGGGTATACATCTCATCCCCCAACAGATGAATATTTTCATTGTAATATATTGGCTGCATGGAGTTTACCTCATCTATTATGTTACCAAGCTACATAAACCAGGATGCACAACATAGCCCTGGCATAAAATTTAGGGACTGTTCTGATCATCCTTGATGGCAGGGCACTAGATACAGGGTTTAAGTTCATGAAATCTTGTGGATAACAATGAATATTATTATTGGCCTCAGGATTTTGCAGATATACAGTTCCAAAATAGGAGGGCATATGGAGTGAGTCCTGCAAGCAAAGAGATATGGGGGAAGCCTACCTGGTTTCTCAACACCAACTGTTACACTTCCTTGAACGTCCTGAAAGAAAAAAGTGTTAAATTAGAAAACTTTTCTTGATTCTTAAAACTACAATCAAATCAAATCTTTCATTTTACGTCCATGTTCTGTTATCAGGTTTTTTGTATATTAGGGAATATTTAGGGATCTCTGCCTTTTTGGCACGTAAACACTGGATTCCGAGGTCAGTCTAAGCCTAATAGACAAGCTGTGCTCTCATCATCACCAACAGGAGTCAGGGCCCCCCATGAGGCCATATTAGGGTGAAGTGTGACCAGCTCTCCATTCTGAGATGCAACTCTTAGAGACCCATTCCAAGATAGGTCAGATTTTGATGGCATATCCAAGCAATCTTGTCTTCTTTGGGTGACAGTTCTAAGGATTCTTATGACTCTGATAGAACATCTTGAAAACGCAATAATAAGTGGAAGACTGAACAGGCAGCCAAGGGGCCAGCCAGGCCTGCACAGATGAAGCTTAAGCCTGAAGATTTATCAGCGGTTCTTCCTGGTGTGTGCCATCACCGTCTGGTGAGTCTAATTTCACAGGGGTTTTGGTCGCAGATGATTTGCCAGCTGGTGTACTTCCTGCCTTGAAGAATTTATTAGGGCAGTTAGAGCCTAGTCCACTTGTCGAGGCAGCAAGGGTGGGAGATAAAAAGGGGGTGTTATTCTGTGGGATTAGCTAATTCAGTACATTGATATTTGGTTGCTGAACTCAGTGGATCAGCATATGGTTGATAGGAAGCATCAAACACTTTCAGATATGGCCTTCGAAAGCAAACTGAAATTTGCTAAGATATTGGATAATTGACTTCAATTATATTCAGTTTTGGATTGCATGATAGCTCCAGGCAACACTCAGGAAGATGCTTGGCTTGATTGTGTATACATATGGATGCTGTAAATAATGCTTTCAGGTCAGATGGGGTTAGTGTGTAATGGAAGTATAATGAAGAGTTTCGTAGGTACTTTGCACTACAGCCCATGATTTGGTGGTAGGCCGAAGCCACTGAATCTTGGTTTCACCTGATGATGGCTTAGAAAGCCTCATCCTTTCAATCCCCCGCTACTCCCACAGCTTCTTTCTCCCAAGGGTCAGTGGTCGTCTAATGCCCAGGGGCTTTTTGGCTCTACAACAAGGGTCACTGTAGGTTCTTTGACTTGTGTAAGTAAAAGCATGAGTGCTCTGCTTCAGAAGGCCTCAGCAGTGGCCCGATGTCCATGTAGGACAGTAGGACACTGGTAATGATGGAGACCATGGCACTGTAGCTCAACTTGTCCTCTAATAGGGAGGTGGCCGCAAAGTTGCTTTATGGCTTCTCTTATTGTTTTCTTTATTCCATTTCTGTTATATCATTTTCCCAGTTTTCTTAGATAATTTAAAATCTGCCCAGGACAGCCTGGATTTATTGAGCAAAAATAGTCAGAAGGAGGTTAATTTGGGTAGACTGGATTAACTTGTGGGACCTCTCATGACCCCTTCCTCCCGTTTAAGAATCTGTGTGTTTGCCCCATTGTCCTGGTTTTGAAAAAGAAGCCGGAAGATTCAAGCTTATTCATCATCTCTCCTATGCAAAGGGTTCATCTGTGAATGATGTAATTTTGAAAAAGAAGTCATTGGTGTCATACATTTCTTTTGATAGAGCTGTGGTGCAGGGTTTGGAGCTATGATGGTGAAATTGGACATTAAGGGCAACATGCATGAAATATGGCGTTAACACGCCAAATTTCATGCGCCTAATAACGGCATAGAATGCGCCTGATGTATGAACCCGCTATACAGCGGGTAAAAAATCAGGCGCATTCTAGCGCTCGGGCGACAGTTCGGGATCAGGTAAGCCACTTTGAAAGTGCTCTACCTGATCCAGCTATAATGCGGCCAGAAATGCCATAGTGAAGCTATAAATTTGTAGCTTCGCTATGGTTCTAATGTGCCTCGCCTCCCGCAGGCCCCCCGAGATCGAGTGCATTACAAAGCACCGTAGGTGTGTAATGCGCCCTGGAGTGGCGTGCGGGAGATTTAAAAATGTATGAACAGGGCTGCGCCTGATTTCGGGCTGAGATGCTTTTCTTCTCCTTCTGGTTCATCCTGACAGCCATAATTTATTGTGTTGTCAGATTTATGGGTTACTCTATTATGACACCTGCCTGCTGATGGGCTGCTCCTCCAAGATGTTTAGCTCATTCTTGGACTTGGTTGTGGGATATAAGTTGGGCTCTTGCTCGATTATCAAATATTAAGATAATTTTTTTTTCTGTCCCCTGTGGTTCAAATCAGTGTCCAGTTTTACAAGACTCAGTTTGGGTTCCTACAGTCTTTGAGAAGATGGAGGGGCCCAGTGCAACTTTATTCTTCTTGGGAATTGAGATTGACTTGGAAAGGGAATTGAACGTGTAGTCTGTTTTTTCCATTTAGGTATTTGGCAAATTGAACTTTATTGATTGAAAACAAAACTTATACACTAGATAATATTCAATCTGGATAAAACAAATGAAAAACATCAGCTCCACAACTTCCAGGCTTCTGAGAATGTACTTACCTTTAATGGAACACTTTTATCACCTGTGGAAGGACAAAATGGTGTAAGTTAATATTCCCAAACCCTTCATCGTCAATACACAGACATGAAGAGGGTGGAGAGATTCTAGAGGACATATCAACAGATCCATGAAGGAAGAAAGTGTGGGGTTCACAGCTCTTTCCCCAACAGAGCATATTTTCATTACAATATATTGGCTGCATGGAGTCCACCACATCTATAATTTTACCAGTCTATACAAACTGAGATACATAATCTAGTCCTGGCATATAATTTAGGGACTCTTATGCTCATGCTTGATGGCAGGGCACTAGGTAAAGGGTTTAAGTTCATAAAATCTTGTGGATAACAATGAATATCATTATTTGCCTCAGGATTTTGCAGGTATACAGCTTCCAAAATAGGGCGACCAAGTGGAGGGAGTCCAGCAGGCAAAGAGATATAGGCAAAGCCTACCTGGTTTCACAAGAGGAACTGTTACACCTCCATCTGCAACCTAAAAGAAAAGAAGTCTTAAAATAAGTCTAAAAATTTTTTTCATTTTTTAAAAATTTAAAATTTAAAATCAAATCTTTTTAAAAAGGGGCCCATGTTCCAATGTTTTACACAGGAACTCTACCTTTTTGGCATGTAAGAGTTTAGTATAAGAAACATAGAGAAGCTGTCCCCTTTCCACTATAAACCAACAGGAGTCGGGGGCCCCCTGTAAAAAACCATGTTTAGGGTGAAGGGGTGACCGCTCCCCAATTCTTAGATGTAAATTTTTGGGGTCCCCATTCCTTAGATTGGTTTGGGTGCTAGGGATATGAATCAAATTTTTATTGGGGGGGAAACCCCCATTTAAATTTTGCGGGGGTTCTGAGGTTTTTTTGGGCAAATGGACCCCAAAAAGCAAGCTGGCTATCCCCTTGTGTACCCACAGATATCCCACATTGAATGTCCATTGGACACGGTCTTATCTGTTCCTTCATGGGCTCTTTTTCCTGAGGTTCTTATCACAGTAACCAGCGCAGGTTTGCTGAGCGTTGATATTGACGCTCCCGTCGTGACTCACAGGTATCCAGGCAGGGCAGGTGCTCACATAAGTCTTGGTTGTCCTCTGGTTTTCCCTGTCTTTCTCGATTCACGATTCTTATGGCTCAGGTAGAACATCTTGAAGATTGGGTTAGAATGTGGAAACTAAACAGGCTGCTGGGGGGGCCAAGCCGGGCCTGCACAGCAGAATTTTCAGCCTAAAGTTTTGTCAGTGATTCTTCCTTTGGAGTTGGGGGGGTCCCCGAAACCGTCAGTGGGGTCTTATTTTTTAGGGGCCCTTTGGTTGCAGGGTTTTGCCAGCTAAGAAATTCCCAGCCTTAAAGGGAATTTACAAGCACAGCGGGAAAGCCTGTCCACTTGCGGTGGCCCCCCAAGGGAGGAGTTCACAAGGGGGTTTTTTCTGGGGGGATTGGGCCTACTGGGTGTTTATAAAGTAAAAAAAAATTTTTGGTTTAAATCAGTCCTTTGATATGGGGTTTGCTGATTTTGGGGGAAATCAGCACTGTTTTTTTGTCTCCCCCTTTGATGATGGGCCTAAAAGGGCCCTAATCCTTTCAATTTACAAACCGCTCCGCAGCTTTTGGTCTCAAAGGTCAGTTTTTTCGACTGCCCACGGGGAAGTCGTTGGCTCTATAACATGGGTCACGGGGGTTTTCTTTGACTTGTTTTAAGAACAAGAAATGAGTTCTCCCCCTTAAAGCAAGCCTCACCCCAGTGACCCGTTGCCCCTGACAGTTAAAAATCCTACAGAAAGAGGCTGGAAACCCTTGGAAGCCAGGGCATTTTCAGTTGACCTGTCCCCAAGGCTAGGGTTCACCGGCTTAACTGCGGGACGTAATTACCCCCGGGGTTACGTGGGGGCCCGGGGGGGGGGGGGGGGAGGGGGGAAAGGGAGGGGGGGGGGGCCGGCCCTCGCCGGCCCATAGGAACCCCCTTGCAGCGGGGGTTTATACCCCCGGGCAGAAAGAAAACCTGTCTTTTTATCCCCCCCCTCGGCGTTTTTCGCCGAGACGGGGGGAGGGGGGAGACTTTAATCCATGTTCTTATGAAAAACCTGGGGGTTTTAACCTTTAGTTAAGGACGGTTTTCGGGCCAAAAATTTGGGAAACCCCGGGGTAATTACTGATCGAAATTACGTCCCGCGATGGCCGTGTGAACAGGGGCCTAATACGGAGGTGAAAGGGAGTTGCATTATGGTTTTCTCATATTTGAATTTGGACTTTTAACTTGTTTTTTATCTTCTTGGGTTTTATCCTGACGGGCCCCTTTTATTTGTTGTCAGTTTTACGGGTTTCTCTTTTTCGACCCCTTTGCTGCTGAGGGGCTGTTTTTCCCGAGATGTTTAAGTGAAGGAAATAAAATTTGATCCCTTGCTGATTGTTTTAAGTTTTCCCCCACTGCCCAAAGTTTTAGGGAAACAGTTAAAAAATTTAAGGGTAGGTTTTTTTTTAGCCACTGAGATATACTGTAAAATTTTCCCAAAAATAAAATCCAAAAAATAAATTGAAATAAAATTTTTTAAAAATTTTTATTTGAATTTTGAAAGGGGACAAAAAAAAGTATTTGATTTTTAAAAAAACAAGCTTTTTAACTTGGGGGAAAAAACCCCCTTGTTGGCAAGCCAGCGGTCAGATGCTTTTTGTAGTTGATGATGAGGTTTGCGAAAATGTCAGTAGGAACTTTGGGTTCCCTATATTCTTTGTAAAATAAATTCCTAAAAATATTTAGATTTGAGGCTGTCTTTTGGCAAACTGGGACCCTTAAAACCTCCCCCCCCATAATTTTTCCCTATGGGATTTAGGCCGGGAAAAAATGGCTGGCCCCCCTAAATTTAAAATTGTGCTTTTTTTGACCCACTCCTTTGTTGCCTTGGCTGTTTTGTTTTGGGTCTTTTGTCTTGTGAAAGGGGAACCCAGCCCGACCCTTTTCAATGCCATGGGGGGAAAGGGAAAGGGGGGCTGTCCCCCAGGATTTTAGGGGTTCCATGGTTTCCATCTTTTCTCCCATGGATGTGGTGAATTTAGTTTTGTGTTTCCCCCAGAAAACCCCCCCCCAAAAACTTTAATGTTTGAACGGGGCCGCCCAGATATCTAGCGTTTTTTCAGCCCTTATCAGGGAAAACCCATTCATACAAATCCCCGTTTCCTGTTTTTCGGGCCCCCATTGTTGGTTTTCCTTTCTAGAGTTTATTTCCCTGCATACGTTTTGGACTCATCCTATTTGCTACCTATGCTTTGTTTAACTACCTGATTTGTTAAATCTGCTGACTTTAAATTTAGCTGTGCCTGCCAGTCCTCCTGAGCTTCCTCTTGAATTCTGGCCTTTTTCCGGTGCCTACCACTTCGGTGTCCCCGGGCCGGGGCCCTTTCGTCGGGGGGTTTAGCGCCCGGGGGGTTTCCCTGCAGCTAAGTCCATCCCCCCTTTGCGGGGGGGGGGGCCCCGGGTAAAAGCCCAAGGGGCCCCCTTAAAGTCTCCGCCCCCGGGGTAGGTGACTCCTACCCCCTGCGGTGACCAGTGGATCCATTTTTCCTCCCCCACCGGCTTCGTGAAAACGGCGAAATTTGGTTTTTCCCAATTTTTTCTTGATGACTATGGTCCCCAGCACCCTTGGGTTCATTAAAAATTTCCCCCCCTGTGTTTTTTTTGGTGATTTTCCCCCTTTCCCTAATGAAAAAGGGGTTTTCCCCACGGGGGGAAAGTTTTTGGGCCTTTGGTTTCCCCCAGATCGAGGGTCATTGCCCCGTAAATTTTGAATTTTTCCATTTTTCTTCCCAATTGCACCAAAGTTGTTTTCTAAAACACCGAGTGTCTTCCCTTTTTTGTGGGCCCTTCCAAGCTTTTTTCGGGTTTCTATGATCTTGTCCCTGACCATCCTTAGAAAGCTCTTTGATTTGCCCATGTTGTAGAGGTTAGAGTTGATTAATTGAGTCTGTGGACAGGAGTTGTATAAAGGTGATATGAAAAAACACGTTTTGTAATGCAGGTGACGAGTTTTGGGGTTTGGGAAACATCTAACTGGTCTTTAGGAGCCAGATCTTTTAACCCCTTACCGCCCGGGGCCAAATTTTGGCCCCTTGACGAGCCCCCTTTTTTGGGAAAAATTTTCAATTTTGTCAAATTTTTTGTGAGAATAACTTTTTGAAACTTTAAACCCAAACTTGTGATTTTGAGGAAAATTTTTTTTCTCGTGACACATTATACTTTAAGATAGTAAAGAAATTTTGGGGCCAAAAAATGCTTGTTTTTTTGTGAAAAAATAACAAAAATCGTGAAAAAAATTTGGGAAAAAATTTTCCAATTTTAAACTTCAAAAAAATTTTTTGCATGTAAAAACGATTGTTTTTTTCCCCTCAAAATTTGTTTATAACCCAGCATTACCCCATGCTGCTGTGTTTTTTCTTTTTTTTTAAAAAGTTTTTTTTTTTTTTTTACGCATTTTGGGGGCTTTAAAATTTAGTAGTAAATTTTTAAATTTTCAAAAAAAATTTTTCCAAAAAAAAAACCCTTTTTTTTGGGACCAGTCCAGTTCTAACGTGATTTTGATTGAAACCCGTATGTTAGATCCCCATAAATGCCCCCATTAAGAAAAATACACCCCTTAAAAAATTCCCAAAATTTCCCTTTTTGGAAGTTTATTTAAAAACCCCTTAGGTGTTTCAAAGGAATTAAAAAACAAAGGGAAGTGAAGTTTCAAAAATTTTTTTTTTTTGCAGATTTTCAAAATTTTTTTGAATTTTTCACAAGAATACGGTTAAAAGTGGGTCGGGAAAATTTAAATTAAAATTGTTTCCCCCGGGTTCTGCCGTTTTTTGGAATATCCCAATGTGGCCCTTTGTGCATTATTTGGCTCAAACCCCAAGCCCAGAATAGGAAGGGGCACCTAATGGACTCTGGGGGCTCTTTTTTATTACGATTTTTTTTTAGGGGCCATTTCAGTTTTTCGGAAAACCCTAAGGTGTAAAAATTAAAAAAACTCCCCCCAAAAAAAAACACCCCAAAATTGGAAAACTCCCCCCTTAAGGAATATATCCAGGGGGTAGTGAGCAATTTTGACCCCACAGGTGTGTCCAAAAATTTTTTGCGGTTTTGGCTGTGAAAAAATTTTAAAAAAAAATTTTTTTTCCAATAATCTGCAATTTTTTGTGAAAATTTTTAATTTTTTCAAGGCATTTCCCGGTAAAAAAAAAAACCCCAAAAAATTTTTACGGGAATTTTTTTCCCCAAATTTAGCAATACCCTACATGTGGGTTTTAAAATGCTTTTTTGGGGCGCATGCAGGGCGTTTAAGGGAGGGGGTGTTACTTGGATTTTTGGGAACGCCGATTTTGGGGGGGGCCATGTCCCCATTTACAAAGCCCCCAAAAAAACCAGAAAAAGGTGAAACCCTTAAAAAGTCACCCCATTTTTTGGGTTCAGCACGCCTTTTTCATTGATTTTTTTCTTAAAGGGGTTTTTTAATTTTTGAATTTTTTGGGGGCAAGGTGTTCCAAAATTTGTTTTTTTTTTTTTCATTGGGCTATGAAAATGAGGGGAAACCAGTTCCGCCATTGTTTTTTTGGGCTTCAAATTTTTTCAACGTTTGCCGGTTTCAGTAAAATTATAGGATATCTTTAATATGGGGGTCGGTAAAAATTTTTCAAAGATTTTTAGATTTTATTTGTTTTTTTATGTTTTATTACTTTTTCAAAATAGAAATAGGTCTATAAAAAAATTTGGTTTTTTTTGTTTTTCCCCGTTCTGACAGCAAAGTTTTCAGTTTTCTGTTTACGGAAACTGATTTTTGGGGTTGTTTTTTTTGGGATGAGTTGACGTTTTTATTAGTACCATTATGGGGGGCAAAATGCCGCTTTGATACTTTTTTTAAGGTTTTTTTGAGGGGATTTTTGAACAAAAAAAGAAATTCCCGGTTGGTTTTTTTTATTTTTATTTTTTAAAAGCGGTACCGTGCCGTTTTTAGCCGACGCTAGTATTACTCCCCAGGCGATAAAGATTACAGCGGGTACCCCAAATTTTTATTTTTTTTTTTTTTGTTTTACTGCTTTTACCCCAATTAAAAAAAAATTTTATTCCCAAAAAAGGGAAAAAACGTTTTTGCATCGCCATAGTCTGAGACCATTAAAATTTTTTATTTTTTGTGTACGGAAACTGTTTAGGGGCTTTTTTTTGCGGGATGGTTGACGTTTTTTTTGGTATCCCTTTTTGGGGGGACCAGGACTTTTGATCGTTTTAAATCCGTTTTTTTTTGGGGGCAGGGTGAAGGAAAAAAATGCAATCCTAGTAGTGTTTTTTTTTTTTTTATTTTTCACAGCACTCACCCTGCAGTATTCCAAAGACCAGTTTTCTTTAACTTCCCGGGGTTTATACGATTCGGCGATTCCCTATTTAAAATAGTTTTTTTTTAATTTTTTGGAAAAGTACTTTAAAAAAAAAAATTGTGTTTTTATTGTTAAATAATTAAATTTTTGCATCCATGGGCTTTGGGGAGCCCAAAATTTTTTATTTTTCCGGGATCAGAGCGTGTTAAAAAACTTTTTTTTTTTTCGGGGGGGGAAAATTTACGTTTTTAAATTTGGGACAAAATTTGGCGTTTATATGAGTTTTTGATTTGCTTTTTTTTTCCATTTAATGTGCTGCGGATGCACAAAAAACGCCCTTTTTGTGGGTGGTTTTTTTTTTTTTGTTTTTTTTGGGTTCCCCCATACGGGGTTAATTAAGTGAAAGTTTATAGGGGGGAACGTTTCGACCGGTGATACCAAATATGGGTACTTTATTTATTTTTGATCTTTTTTGGGGCGATTGGCGTTTGTAAAGGGGAAAAAGGGGTGTATGTGTTTTTTAAATTTTTTTTTTTTTGTTTGTGTTTTTTTCCTTTTTTTTTTTTAATTTTTCACATTTTTTTAATTTTCCCAGTGGGGTTTTTTAACTGCCAAAACCCACTGGGGGAAAAAACAAAAAAATTTGTTGCTGTTTGAAGAGGGATCTGTGCACAGCGTTTTCTGCTGTGAAAAGGTCGCCAAAGGCAACCCAGTGACACCATTGGGCCCCAATGCATTTTGGGCATTGGGGGCGTCACCCAGACTACCCGGGGTGCAAATTCCCGACAGCATCCGGGGGTCTGGTAGGAGAGGGGGGAAACGGCCCTCATGTGCCGGGTGCATCACCGATCGTTGGGAGAGGGAGCTTACTTTCCCCCCTGCCGCGGCATTTATTATCGCGGCCATGACAGGCTGCGGTAAAGATGCGTTTTTTTAAACCCCCGGGCCCGGAGTCACTCCCGGGCCCGGGGGTTTATGGGGGGATGAAACCAGCGGTTTTTTTAACCCCTGGTTCCTGCCCCCGATTTGCGCGGGCTGCCCGAAGCCCGCCGGATGCCGGGCGTTTTGGGATTTTCGTCCATTTGCGGGGAAAATAAATTTCCCCCTAGGGGTATGGGGAACGCCCCCCAATTTTCGGGAAGGGGTTAATGGTTGGTGGGGATCAAAAAAATTATTTTTCTCAGCCAAAAAGTAAATAAATTTATACAATTTTACAATGTGTTTTTCTAAATTTTTATTTTAAAATATTTGATCTTCACTTTTAAAAATTTAAAGGGACTGTTCATGTCTTTGTCAGTGGGCAACTTACACAATCAGAAAGGGGGGATCAAATAATTATTTCCTTACTCATTCTTGGAATTGATCGTGCAGTAAAGGGGGTTTCCCTTGGTTCAAATCGTGTCCAGTTCTACTGAGTCAGTTTGGCTTCCTTCTATCTTTGAAAGATGGAGGGGCCCAGGACAATTGGGAATTGTGTTTTTTTTCGAAAAAGTGTATTTTTTTCCTTAAAACAAAAATTGATTGACAAAAAGGGACTTTAACTAGAAAATATTCGTCGGAAAAAACAAATGAAAAATACAAAAAAATAGAAAGAAAGTGAGCTTTTCCCAAAACTCGGGCTTCTGAGAATTTTACTTACCCTTTCTGGGCCTTATCCCCCTGGGGAACGACAAATTGTTGTAAGTTGTTTTCTCAACCCCTTTTATAGTCAATCACAGACATGAA
Organism: Phyllomedusa bahiana; assembly: GCA_025379985.1. NCBI lineage: Eukaryota > Metazoa > Chordata > Amphibia > Anura > Hylidae > Phyllomedusa > Phyllomedusa bahiana. Next base: position 10,801 of record JAODAL010012498.1, on the reverse strand, counting down.
AGGGGGAAAAGGTTCTAGAGGAATTCAGCAGATCCATGAAGGGGAAATTTGGGGGGGTAAACAGTTTTCCCCACAAAAAATGGATAATTTTTTGATTTTATTAACTGCATAGAGTCCACCACATCTAAAATTTTAAAAGTAAAATTTTAAAAAAATCTAATTAGCGTAAATTTTAGGGACTGTTATGATCATGTTTGAGGGGTTAATAGATACAATTTTTAAAGTTCATAAAATTTTGTGATAAGGGCGATTTTTCCAGGCTTATTCACCCCGTAATTGCGGAAGGATTTCGCCCGCAATTCGGGTGATCGGCAGAGGGGGGGGGGGGGGGGGGAGGGGAGGGAAAAAGGGCGGCAGCTCCCAAACCCCTAGACATTCATTATCCAGGCGCTATCCCCCCGTGATAATTGACATGTCACTTTCCCCCGCTCCGAAATACGGAATCCATAGTTCTCTATGAGAACTGTGGATTACCGTAGACTGGGACGGATTTCAGCCGAACGAAATCTGTCCCAAAATAAGCCGTGTGAACATGGCCTAACAATGAATATTATTTTGGCTCGGAGTTGCAGGTATACAGTTCCTTAAAGGGGCAGCCATGTGGTGTGGGTAGAAGCAAAGAGATTAGAGGAAACCCCACTGGGTTTCTTGACAGCCATTGTTACACTTCCTTGTACGTCCTGAAAGAAAAAAGGTGTTCAATTAGAAAACTTCATTCTTAAAACTACAATTAAACAAAATCTTTACAATGTGCGTCCATGTTCTGTTACCAGGATTTTGTGTCTACTTGAGAACGTTTTACACAGGATCTCTACCTTTCAGACATGTAAGGATTTGGTATAAGCAAAAAAGAGAAGCTGTGCCCTCACCATCATCAACAGGAGTCAGGGCCCCCTGTGAGACCATGCTCGGGTGAAGCGCGACCAAATGCCCATGTTGAGAGTTATCTTTCGGGAGCCGGTTCCTAACATAGGTGGGGGCTGCTTTTTTGAGATGTTTCATTCTTGAAATGGTTTGAGCAACGTGAGATGGGTTCCTGGTTCTTTATCAAATATTCAGATGATTTCTACTTTGTTTCGCCTTGTGGTTCAAGTCAGTGTCTCGTTCTACATGAGTAAGTTTGGTGCCCTTCTGTCTTTGAAAAGACACAGAGCCCCAGTACAACTTTGTCCTTCTTTGGAATTGAGATTGACTTGAAAATGGAAAAACCGTTTTTTTGTTTTTTTTTTTAAATTTTAAGTAGTTGGCAAAGGGGAACTTTTTTCAAAAATTAAATTTAAGACTTTACACTGGGATGATATTCAATCTGGGCAAAAAAAAAATAAAAAAAACTTTTAAAATAGAAAAAAAAATCACTCTAAAACTTTTCCAGGCTCCTGGGGAATGTACTTACTTTTAATGGAACGCCTTTTTCACCTGTGGAAAGGAAAAATGTTGTAATTTTCTATTCTAAAACCCCTTTTAAAAAAGGTCTTACCACCCAAAGTAAAATTTTAAGTGGGAAGTTTGCAAATTAAATAATAAACATTTTTTTCCCTTTATTTATTAGTCAAAATTCGCCCCATTTTTGTTTAAGCTGCTCCCTTAGTGCTCAAAAGTTAAGTTTTTTTCCAGGGGATTTTGGGCCCCGGATGGGGAGCTCCTTTAGTCCCTGACCACATGTAAGACATAAAACCCTCCTTTCAGGCAGTTTCTGTTTAGTCTCTTCCAAAGTTTGTAAACAAAAAACAATCACTTTCTGGGCGAGTTTTTAAAACCCCCGGTGCTGTCATTTTTAATCCTTTTTCCTCTGTTTTTCCTTTCCCCCATTAAGGTTTAATTTTACCCCCCCACCAAAACCCCCCATCCCCTTTAGTAAGTGTTCAAAACCCCCGGTGTTTTCATTCTACTTTCCCTCCTCTTACTCCTTGTAATCACCCACACTCACTGCTGGCGAGTGTTTTAAAACCCCCAGTTTTGCCCTTTTTTCATCCCCCCTTACTTTCCCCCGTTTTCCCCCTGTCCCCCCTTAGTAATCCCCCACACTCACCTTTTTTAAATTTTTTAGCCCCCCGGAAAAAGGGAGGGTTAAACCCCAGTGCTGTCATTTACCCCCTTCCCTTTCCCCTCTGGGGGAACCCCCCCTTTTGTTTTTTAACACACACCCACTGGGAGCCAGTGTTCAACCCCGGTGTGTCCTTTTATTCGTCCCTTTTGTACTCCTTTGTGGGTCACCCCAACTCATGCTGAGCCAGTGTTTAAACCCAGGTGCCGTTTTTCTTTTTTTGTCCCCTGTACTCCTTTTGTAATCACACACACCACGCTGAGCCGGGGTTCAACCCAGGTGCTGTAAATTTTACTCCCGTCCTCTGTATCCTTTTGTTAAACACCACACTCACCCGGCCCGGCGAGTGTTCAACCCCAGGTTTCTGGCATTTTTTATCTGTACCCTGTTTTCCCCTTTGAAAACAACAACACTCACTGCCCGAGCGAGTTTCAAAACCCCGGGGTTTGTTTATTATCTCCCGTCCTCTGGGACTCCTTTGTAATCACACACACCCCTAACGGGGTATTCAAAACCCCCGGTGCGCATTTACTCCCCTTCCTTCCCTTTTCTCCTTACTAATCAAAAACTCATGTGAGCGGGTGTTTAAAACCAGGTGCTGTCATTTTTATCCCGTCCCCTGTTGCTCCTTAGTAATCAACCCCACGCCTCGGGAGAGCGAGTGTTCAACCCCAGGTGCTTTCATTCTACTCCTGTCCTCTGTACTCTTTAGTAATCACACACACTCACTGCTGAGCGAGTATTCAACCCCAGGTGCTGTCATTCTACAGTTATTCTGTAACTTTTGCTTTCACTGATATATGTTGCACCTGTGTTTATGACGTGATTAACTGACTATGCTGCTTAAAAAAAGGTGCAGTGCAAGGTCTTAATTATGTTACGACTAAGGGCTAGTAAATGGCCTGAAATGCGTCAGTTTTTTCCTGCCTGTATGATTTTTAAATAAAATTTCTTTTTTATGCTACTGGATCACTGGACATTGCATCTATATTGTTATTTTCACGGCCTCTTCAGGCTCCCACTTCCTGTGCAGGCTAAGGGCAGGTCTACAGCAGTGACTGACATTTCAGCTCTGCTATTCCTAACTTTTCCTGTTACAAGGACATTACCGATAAAGAGGTTGTGAAAAACAAGGACACTGTCCAAGCAGGATGTCTGGCTATAAATGGGAGCTAGCAGTGCTGTATTTTTCATGAGAGAAAGCTTCTAGTGATAGTGAAAAATTTACCTGCCAAGATGGATTGTTAGCTTTGATGTAATCACACATAAGTGTGCTCTGCAGACCTGACAGGATGGTACAAGGCAGTTCTGTGGTCAGCTAGGGTATGTGCACACACAGTGTCGGACTGGGGTGCCTAGGGCCTACAGGTGGAGTTGACTCTAGGGGCCCACCAGTTGAGTTGTTTCTGGGCCCAACGGTGGAGTTTATTATAGGGGGTCACCCTACAGCTGCTCTAAATGACTGTACCTGCCTCCTATACTCTGCCTCTAGCCTTTTGCTGCTCTTTCTATGCTTTTTTGCCTCTCTCAATGTATAAAACAACTCTACCATGCTCAGGGGACCACCAAGGGTTTCCCCGTTTCCCCTGTGGGCCAGCCCAAGGATCTTCACACAACACAAGAATTTCTAGGTGAATTTCACCATCAAATTCTCATTGAAAACTGAAAGAAAACTCTTCCCAATGACTTTACTGTAACAACAGCATTGTTGTCCTTGTTCTTGGATTCTTGGACTTTGACCATGTTCATCCTTCGGTCACTTTTTGTTAGGGGAAAAACCTCATGGACTTTACCATTGAAGTCAATAGGAAGCCTCAAATCCTCATGCAATAGTCGCCTAAACATTTGGGCATGTATTTCATGTGGATTTTGAAGCTGATCTGTGCCAAAACTGCCTATTTGAGATTTTGTGATGCCCTACAGATTCCACAGATAAAAAAAAGTCTGCAGGACCATCATCGATAGTAGCATTTCTCGTCATCGTACTGTTCAGAGTCACCGTGCTGCTGTTCATCATCGCTAGTGGTATCTGACAAGCTAATTGGATGTGAATGATTTTTGGGGGGCTTAAAAAGTAAACAGTTTGGAGCATAGAAGTAAACACAGTGAGTGTGAAAGGGCCCAAAGTGGTGGCATGAGGAATGACTACTCGTTGGACTCCAGGATAATACATAGTATCTAATGAACCAATGGGCTAAACAGCACTGTCAATTATTTTCTGATAGAAATCCACCTGTTAAATCAAAATCCAATATCTGAATTCCCAATCCACATGGAATAGCTGTCTACGTTTTTAAAAACTCAACTGAAAACTGCATCGAACTAGGAGTTTTCACAGGAGGAATATGTGTGGAATACACGAGGAAAGGTTTCTACTTGTATGTGCGAATGTACCCTAACCCGTAAGGGTTAACATAAGGAAAGATCAGAAAGTGAGAAGCTCTGTCCTGCTGATAAGACACAGCAGGCAGTTATGTCACCAGTAGTGTTGATCGAACTGTTCTAGAAACGTTAAGTTCTAGTAGAACTTTTCGAATTTTTAGAACTGGAATCGAACACTTTACTGTTCGTTTGAGTAAAGTTCTAGTTCTAGTTTGACACGTCATTTTCAGTTCCGTTTTGAGCAACTTTCTGCACTTTTGGCACCATCCAAACACCTTTCTGCACTTATGGCACCATCAAATCAACTTCCTGCACTTTTGGCACCATCCAAACACCTCTCTGCACTTTTGGCAACATCCAAACAACTATCTGCACTTTTGGCTCCATCCAAACACCTTTCTGCACTTTTGGCCCCATTCAATCACCTTCCTGCACTTTTGCTGCCATCCAATCACCTTTCTGCACTTTTGGCTTCATCCAATCACCTTTCTGCACTTTTGCCGCCATCCAATCACCTTTCTGCACTTTTGCTGCCATCCAATGACCTTTCTGCACTTTTGGCGCCATCCAATCAGTGCAGAGCATAGAGAAGTATCAAAAATGTCATCGCTGAAGTGTAGGGCTCTCATTGGCTGCTAAAATACATGACATGTTAAAATATACATCACCGGCCACTTTATTAGGTACACTGTCCAACCTGCTCGTTAACATTAATTTTAATCCGCCAATCACATGGCGGCAACTCAGTGCATTTAGGCATGTAGACAGGGTAAAGGGACAATCTCCTGCAGTTAAAACCCGAGCATCAGTATGGGGAGAAGGTGATTTGAGTGCCTTGGAACGTGGCATGGTTGTTGGTGCCCGAAGGGCTGGTCTGAGTATTTCAGAAAAATGCTGATCTCCTGGGATTTTCACGCACAACAATCTCTAGGGTTTACAGAGAATGGTTCCGAAAAGAAAAAAACATCCAGTTTAGCGGCAGTCCTGTGGGCCCGGGAAAAGCCTTGTTGATGCCAGAGGTCAAAGGAGAATGGGCAGACTGGTTCGAGCTGATAGAAAGGCAACAGTGACTCAAAAAAAAGCCACCGTTACAACAAGGTAGGCAGAAGGATCTCTGAACGACAGTACGGCGAACTTTGAGGCAAAATGGGCTACAGCAGCAGAAGACCACACCGGTTGCCACTCACTTTCAGCTAAGAACAGGAAACTGAGGCTCAATTTGCCCAAAGCTCATCGAAATTGGACAGTAGAAGATTGGAAAAACGTTGCCTGGTCTGATGAGTCTCGATTTCTGCTGCGACATTCGGATGGTAGGGTCAGAATTTGGCGTCAACAACATGAAAGCATGGATCCATCCTGCCTTTGTCTCAACGGTTCAGGCTGGTGGTGGTGGTGTCATGGTGTGGGGAATATTTTCTTGGCACTCTTTGGGCCCCTTGGTACCAATTGAGCATCGTTGCAACACCTTGTGGAATTATACACGAGAATTGAGGCAGTTCTGAAGGCAAAGGGGGTCCCAACCCGTTATAGCATGGTGTACCTAATAAAGTGGCCGGTGAGTGTATTTCACTGTCTTGCCTTGTGAAACACCATTTTCAGCTCCCCTCTCTGTACTGTACAGACTGTCTTAGTTAGATAGCATTTTCCTCTCCATAGACATCAATAATGAGGGAGTTTGGTAATGCTGGCTGCATCTTTCCCACACCCAGAAGCTGTTATTTGGTGATATTTGCAGGTTCACATAACGCCTTACTCTCATATACATGGATATATATTATACAGAGTGCTTGAATTTGCTAAATCATACTCAGTGCCCAAAAGTTCTGTTTTTGTAGTTTTGGGGGTTCAGTAATTTTAATAGTCTCCAAATCTCCTATGTGTCAAAGGGGCTTTTGGGCTCCCTCAGGATGCAGGTCCCTATAGCTGCTGCTATCACTGCACCTCCTAAAGCTATGCTCCTGGTTGCAAGCTGTCCTCATCTTTTCAGTTCGCCATTGAAAGGAATGAAGTATTTTAGCCTCTCAATTTTTTTCTCTGACTCTTACTTTTAGAGCAAAATTGTCTTCACTAAGTTGTTCCACGTATCCAGGTTACTGTTATGGATGGTAATTCCAGATTCTCCTCACCTGTATAGGGATAAAAATTAACTGAACATCTTCTCCCATAGACTTTAATGGGGTTCGAAGTTTGTGTTCGAATAGAACTTCGAACTGAACTCACAAAAGTTCGAGGTTCTAATCGAACTAGAACTTTTTACTGTTCGCTCAACACTAGTCACCAGCCCGGCCACTGTTAGAGCAGTTCTTTTCTTCTGCTTGTTGACACAAGCTTCTCTAGTTACCGACCTCCTCTTTCTGCTCTAACTCTAAAATTAGGCAAAATCAGAAGCGCAATGTATTTTCTAATAGTCTTTATTTACCTTTGCCCACATGCTTAAAGCCAATCAATGAGATGGGAGCACCCCTTTAAGTACATAAAAGTGTGCAGCTAATAATGAATATCAATGAATATCATTATTGGCCTCAGGATTTTGCAGGTATACAGCTTGCTAAAAGGAGCGGCCATGTGGAGGGAGTCCTGCAGGCAAAGAGATATGGGGGAAGCCTACCTGGTTTCTCAAGAGGAACTGTTACACCTCCATGTACAACCTGAAAGAAAAAAAGTCTTAAAATAGGAAAAAATACTTCATTCATAAAACTTCAATTAAAGCAAATCTTTCAATGTGTGTCAATGTTCTGTTCTCAGTTTTCCTGTATATTAGGGAATATTTTACACAGAATCTCTACTGTTTTGTAATTTAAACACAGGATTCAGATTTCTGTATGATCCAAACAGAAAAGCTGTGCCTGTAAAGTACCAATGGTAGGGGCACCATAGATGCATGAGTGCAGATGTATGGCTGTTGCTGGGCCCATTAGTGTTGCAAGTACGTGTAGTGCAGTGGTGGACAAGTAGCTACTGTATAAAGACTTTGACTTTGGAGGCCTGCACAGGCTTTAATCACAATATATAAAGGCATTTCTAGCATACAATTTCAGTTTCCTTAACACATTCTTAGTTATGGGAGGACTTAGTGCTTCACACCTGGGTCCTTCAGGCCAGGGGCTAAACTAGAGAAGACTGGGCCCCATAGCAAACTTTTGGATGGAGGTAGGTAGGACATAGTTAGTTAGATTGGCTCCAGGTAGGTTGGCAGTAGTTAGGCCACAGGTAGGTAGGTAGTAGATAGTCCCCAGCTAGGTAGGCCATAGGTAGGTAGGTAGATTGCCTCTAAGAAGGTAGGCAGGCAGTAGTTAGGCCACAGGTAAGTAGGTAGTAGATAGGCCCCAGTGGTGGCCATGGTGGGTGGGTAGATTGCCTCAAAGAAGGTAGGGGATATTTAAGGCCACAGGTAGGTGGTATAGATGGCCCCAAAGGTAGGCCACAGGTAGGTAGGTAATTGCCTTAAGAAGGGGGGCAGGCAGATTTAGGCCCCCAGGAGTAGGTTTTTGTTTGGCCCCAGGAGGTAGGCCATAGGTAATAGGTAGTTGCCTCAAAGAAAGGTAGGCCATATTAGGCCAAGGTAGGTGTAGATGCCCCCCAGTGGGTGGGCCCATGGGGTGGTGGTAGATTCCCTTAAAAAGAAGGTAGGCGGGAGTAGTTAGGCCCAGGAAAGTAGGTAGTAGATAGTCCCCAGGTAGGTGGCCAAGGTGGGTAGGTAATTCCTCTAAGAAGGTAGGGGCAGTGTTAGGCACAGGTAGGTAGTGATAGGCCCAGGTGGGTTGGCCATAGGGGAATCAATAGTTGCGGACAGCACTCTAGTGAGAGTAGAAAATATGACGGGTGCTGTTTGGCCCTTTCTAAAAGCCCATTAGAAAAAAAATTCTAAAAGGCCCATCAAATTTAATTTATTTTAAATTAATTAATTTTTTATTCAAAATTTTCCGGCCCAGTCAGAAAAATTATTGTGATGACTAAAAAATTTTTTGACGTTTCGGTCGAGTTGCCTTTTATGCGGAAGCCTGTGTATGCAGTTTCCGGCTCCTTTTACTGCCTGGCTAGCCTTTTTAAAAAATTTTCTCTGTGCATACACAGATGTGAATATGTGTAAGGTCAATGGGACCAAACGTCAAATATTTAATATGTCATCAGAATATACATTTGTCTGACTGGAGCCTGGATATTTTGTGAATAAATAAATGTACTAATTTGCATCACAAATTTGGAGTGCTGTGGATGACTTAATACTATATGGTAGGCCATAGGTAGGTAGATTGCCCCTTTAAAAAGGAACAGGCAGTAGTTAGGCCACAGGGAGGTAGGTCAAAGGTAGGTAGGCAGTAGTTAGGCCACAGATAGGTAGGTAGAAGATAGGCCTCCACGTAGGTAGGTAGGTTGGCAGTAAGGCCACAGGTAGGTAGGTAGTAGATAGGCCCCAGGTAGGTAGGCCAAAGGTAGGTAGGCAGTAGTTAGGCCACAGATAGATAGGTAGAAGATAGGCCTCCACGGAGGTAGTAGGTTGGCAGTAAGGGCCCCAGGTAGGTAGGAGTAGTGGCTTCCGTAGGGAGTTGGAAAGGTAGGCGTAGTTAGGCCCCAGCTAGATTTGGGGTTGGAGGGGGTCCCAGGTAGTAGGTGATGTGGGCCCAGGTAGATAGGTGGGTGGGCCCAGGTAGGTAGATGAAGCGAGACCCGGGAGAAAGGGATGGCAGGCCCCGGTAGGTAGTGCAGTGGGCCCCTGGTTGGGAGGTGACAGTAGGGGCCTTTGGGGGTAGATGAATGGGCCCTTGGTAGATAGGAGACAGGGGGCCCATGATAGGTAGGTGGTAGGTAGGGCCCCATTAATTAAAGAAAGAAAAAAAAAAACTTACCTCTCTCCACATTCCTCCGACTTGACGAGCAGCAGTTCGGCTTCATATCGTGAAACCCAGCATAGGCAGCGCGATGATGTGATGTAATCCCGCCACCCGCATCAGCACTAGGGGCCAATACCTGGTAGGCTTAAGGCCTTAGGCTTAATTGGTGATAATGGGGGATTTTTTTAAAGTAATTGTTGTTTATTATGGGGGGCGATCTTTATTTCTGCATTTAACAGATTTGAGAGATGCTTTACAGAAGCTTTTGGACATAGGAGCCGTAATAGGGCAGACCCATTGACTTCTATAGGAGAGTGTTGTGGGCATGCTCTGTGACCTGGGAAGAAGTCAGTTTGCAGGCAGGAGGAGCTGTGACTATTCCCTATTTTCACTGGTGGATCCTGTGTTATCTCTACACATTGGTGTCACCTCTCAGTGAAACCCCTGCCGGTGTTTAATGCTGAAATTTTCCTCTACAGAACAGGAAGAGTCAGACAATAGTTTAGACAATTGGGCCCTTGTGGACAAATCGGGTTTTCGGGATTTTTTATATATTTTTTTAAATATTGATATGGAAAATCTTAAAAAAACACAACAAAAAACTCTTAAAAAATAAATGTGTTTAACGTAAAAACAAGAGTTAAATAATAGGTCATTTTCTGATGATAAATTCCCTTGAAGACCCCAAAAAAAGCTTTCCCGCTGATTGAATGTTTCATTTTATTTGGGTGTTCCCTTTTAGACCCCAGGGGCAAGGGTAAAGTCTCTCAGAATCGGTGTGGCTGAGAGTAAGGGGTTGACTTAGGCACTTACCTGCACACACATACAACTTATTGAAAACTTTCTAGAGATGGGAGGTTACCTTGAACCTACAGTAGATTGAGGAAGGGAGAGGAGCTCACTGATCTCCCTCCTTCCGTTAGCCTTGTACCCACCATTGTTTAGGACTGTTAAAGCTCCTGATGAAAACCTTAACCTGGTGAACTTAATCTGCTTCTGTTTTGCTTTGGGATTGTGCTATTATGCCCAGTTCCCTCTAACAACCAATGTGAATTATTGTTGGTTGGATGGTAGTGAGAGGTGACCTTGCTTCTTTCAATACCATTATTGCATTATTTGTTCAATTCTATTTATTACTAGATATGTTACCTTTAATTTGCCAAATTTTTCCCCTCAGGAAGTGCTGCTGGTGCACAGAGACATGTTGGGGCTGTTTTGTACCATTGAGGGTCAGTGTAGGGGTCAATGTGCCATAGGGATAGGGTCCTGACAGGGTCATCCTTTTTGGGGTGCCTAACCTGTGCTCACTTTTGGTAGGGCTTGACAAGCCAAAAAGGTAATTAGGGATATTTATTTCCTATTTTTGTTTTACATACTGGTCGTTAAGTATCCTGTAATTTTCTTTGATGCTAAAATATTTTGTTTCGAGTTTGGTAATTCAATATAACCCATCATACCCCATTTGGTGGAATGCCCTAGCTCCAGCCTAATCCATCAAACTATTCTAAAGCTGGGGTAAAAAGTATGAACGTTGGCTGCGGGA
>JAODAL010012497.1:0-95171 GCA_025379985.1 Phyllomedusa bahiana | reverse complement strand
GCGGTAAAGCCGGGCTGGGTCATCTATAACACGCGGGTTAAAACCCGATACGCACAACGAAAACTTTGTGCTGAAGCAGAGTGCGAAGCGGAAGTGTGAAACTCCAGCCTTCTCTGACCCAAACCTGGTGGCTTGCCCTCCGTAGAGTGGCCCAAATTGAGCTTCATTTGGAAATACGGTGGTTAACGTCCTGTTACCCCGGGGCCCCCTTATCTTGGCATTTTTTTTCTCTTTTTACTAAACGGCTGGAGGAAAGGGTCCTGTACTTTTTCCTGTCCGTGCTCCAAACCCCATGTCCTCTGAATAACCACATCTGGAAAGTTTTCCTGTACCTTTCCCTTGTACAATTCGGGAAATTTTTTTTAACAGTTTATTTTGTACATGAAAATTTTTATATTTTAAATTCTAAAAACACATTTTAAAATAGGTTGGAATCCCACCATGCTTTGTTTCTTTTTTTTCTTGTATTAAAGGGTTTTGTCTCAATACGGGATTGATACTATGTTAAGATTTGCAAAAACAAGTCTTTTTGCAATATGTTTCCTTTAAAACATGCCTACCTATTCCTTTTTCTACAGCACCATCCCCCTTGAGCCCTTTTGACTTTGTAAAAAAAATGTCTGTTAGAAACAACTTTTTTTTAAATAGGACCGTATAAGCTGCATGCCCAAGCAAAATGCCCCCAAAATCAAAGCAGACCCTTGAGCCACTTTGGTCAATTGTGAAGAACAAATGTCTGTTAAAAAACATTTTTTTATAATAGGCCTGATATCTGCTTTCAAAGCAGCATGCCCAAAAAAAATTATAAAAATGACTTCTCAGCCCAGTTTAAAAATTGTGAGGGAGAAATGCCACTAGAAGCCACTTTTCTTTACAAAGGACCTAAATTATTGCGTATCCCAGCACATGACCCCAAAAAATTTTAAAATATGATTCTCAGCACTTTAAAAATTGTGGGGGAAAATGCCACTTAGAACCCCACATTTCTGTTCCAAAGGACCATAATTTATAGCTTACTCACAGCAACTGACCCCAAAAAATATAAATATGCTTCTCACCCCACTATTAAAAATTTTGTGAATGGAGAAATGCCACTTAAAAGCACATTTCTGTTCCAAAGGACCATGATTTTGCTGTATCCACACAACATGACCTAAAAAACCAAATTGAAAATGCGAAAAATTCTTAAAAAAGTGAGTAAATGGAATAGGGTGTTTCATGAAACCTTGCTGTCTTTTACAGTTCCCTCAAGCAAAACCACAAAATGAACTTTTTGGGAAAAGAAAAAAAAAAAAATGCAGTAAAAAAGGGAACATTTTAAAAAAAAGTTTAAAGGGGACCTTTCTGTTGAAAAGGATGGAATGAGGGAACAATCGGGACCCGGGAATTGGGGCCACAACATCACAAGATCCTGCCGATTTATCTTTATGAAAGCAAAATCCACATTACTTGGAAAGCCGATGCTTTTTTCGTAATGACTCCTCCCCCGGCGAAGGTCCCTAATATTACCGGCTGCTGGGGAGACAACACCCTATGGCGTGACGACCAGCTCGGCCATTCGTCCTTTTGGATACCCAAACATTTGGGGGGAAAACAAAAAAATGGTTTGAACGCAAAAGTCGGCACCAGACTTAAGCTGATCTCGTGTTTGGATGTGGCCCTCATTGCCTGGTGAGGGGTAAACAAAGATTGCCAGAGTCACCCATAGGCTCTGCCCCCTTGCCTTGCTGCCGCACGCCCACTTGGCCTCTACTGCTTCACGCGCTGATGTTTTCCACCGGACATTTGGGGAAAAGGAAGCAGACCAACGATTTCTCCCCTTATCAATCAGCAAGGCCCATTTTCCGCATTTACTCTCTATTTGGGTGGGAAGGGAAAATGCTGAATTTTTGTTTTGTCCCGGGGGGCAGGAGGGTGGCCACCCAGTAACTGTTTTTTCTTTTGATGGCTTTAATGCGAGGATCATGTTGGAGGAAATGGAGCATCCAAGCACTCATGTGAGAGATGGAGCCTTGATTTCCCAAGCCTCTGGGTCGAGGGGCACTAGCAAACTGATCTTCCTCATCTTCCTCCTCCGCCTCAAATTCGCGCCAACCTCTTTCCAAGGCAGGGACGTCGGTAACATCGGTGTCTAGGAATACCACCTCCTCCTCCTCCTCCTCCGCTGCCTCCGGCACAGCTTCAACACAGCCCTGACTTGCCTGAGATGATGCACCCTGAGAGCTGATGCGCCACCTTGCACTAGCTCTGGACCCCGAACCACTGCCTAATGAAGACCGATGAAATTGTGAAACTGTCGGGCCTTGTGGATTTGACGGAGAGAAAGGCTCCGTGTCCGCATCTGTGTCCGTCTCCTCCTCCGTCGCTGGCGGGACCTGTTGTTTCAGAGTGTCCAACGATCGTTCCAGAACTAAGATCACCACAATGCTCATGCTGACAAGGGCATTTTCCCACTGACCATTTTGGTGGCTTCTTCAAAACTGGCAAGGATGGTGCAGAGCTCTTTCACCTGCCTCCACTCTCGGTGGTTCAACACCCCGAGGTCCGTACCGCTGCTTGTCAGGCCATGTGTCACTTCGTACTGCGTAATGGCATTGCGCTGCTGCCACAATCGCTGGAGCATGTGGAGGGTGGAATTCCAGCGTGTTGCCACGTCAACAATGAGACGGTTGACGGGGAGGCCGAGCTGACGCTGCAACGCAGCCAGGCGGGACGAAGCAGGGTGCGAACGGCGGAAGTGCGAACTCAGACCTCGAGCCTTCTTCAGCAGGCAGTCCAGACCCGGTAGCTCTTTAGAAATTTCTGGACGACAAGGTTCATGACATGTGCCAGGCAAGGGATGTGCTCCAGCCTACCGATCTTAAGGGCGGCCAGCAGATTTCGCCCGTTATCGCACACCACCTTGCCTGGCACAAGGTTCTTGTCACCCAGCCAGCGCTCGGTCTCGTTGCTTAGAGCCGTCCACAGCTCCTGACCTGTGTGTGGACGGTCTCCAAGGCAGATTAATTTCAACACGGCCTGGTGTCTCTGGGCACGTGATGCCACCAGAGGACCTTGGGGGAAAGAGCCCTGCACCATCCCTGCGGTTTTGAAGAGCGTGCGCCGAGCCTGAGAGCCACCGTCACCCCCAGAGACATCCACCCAGCTCACCCAGTGAGCTGTCACAGAGATATAGCGGCCTTGGCCGTGCTTACTAGTCCATGTGTCGGTGGTGAGATGGACTTTTCCGGACACAGATGCAGACAACGCGCTTGAAATTTTAGATGACACGTGGCTGGCCAGGGCAGGGACGGCTTTTCTGGCAAAGAAATGCCTGCTCGGCATCTGGTATTGGGGGCAAGCGAGGGCCATGACGTGGCGGAACCCATCTGTGTCCACCAGACGGAAAGGCAACATTTCCAAGGCCAAAAGCCTGGCAATGCCGACATTCAGGCTTTTGGCTTTGGGATGGTTTGGGTTAAAGTGTTTCTTCTGCTCCCAAACCTGGAAGACAGAAGGCTGGCTGCTAGACTGGCCGCTGTACGGCGTGCAGGTCGTCAAACTGGCGGAAGGAGAAGGGGTAGGATGGGTCTCTGGTGGTGCTGGTGGTACTCGGGCGACGGTGATGGCTGAAGCGGAAGCTGATCCCTGATCATGACTCTGAGAGACATGGCAGCTGAGGAACGCTTGGTGGTGGCGGAGGAGGAGGAGGCGGAGACAGAGGGTGTGACAGTGGTTGGAGGCCCGGCGTCGGTCTGGCCTTTTTTGGCCAAGTGTTCCCTCCATTTCAACTCATGCATTCGCTGCATGTGACTAGACATGTTGGTGGTGGTTAACCACTTAAGGTTCTTGCCTCTACTTATGCGTTTACGGCAAAGGCATATGACATCGCTGGGTGAATCAGAGGCTTGCTCAAAGAAGGCCCAGGCTTGAGAGGTCCTGGACCTTTTTGACGGCGATAAGCGAGGAGCGGGGTTTGCGCTGACCGTGGCTGGCGGAATCATATCAGCGGACTTCTGCGACCGCCCTCTCCCTTTTTGTGGCGGGACCCGTATTGACACTACCCCATCGTCTTCCTCCTCGTCCACTGATGAAGCGCTCGCAAGCAAATTCTGCGGAAAAGACCAGGATGGATCCGCAATGTCGTCATCATCATCATCATCAACACAGGTGACTTGGTCGTCCTGACTTTCTGCATCCAGAAGCTGCGGGCTACAAGCAAGGGCACTGCAAGGCGTTGCCGACCGCCCGGGATTTTTGCCGATTGACCGGCTTCCTTCACCTCCTCTGATGGCATCAGTAACTGGGCGTCAGAGCAGAGAAAATCATCTCTTGATCTTTTAACATGCCTTCTGACCCCAACCGCATTTTGTCATCAAAGAGGTCTTCAGAAAATGGATTATCCACAGTGGTGGGTACACGAGTTGACATTTGGGCTGCTTCATGTTGGACAGATGCTGATGATGCTGATGACGACATTTGTGGCCGTGACTGCGAGGACGAGGAGGTAAGACTGCTAGATGCAGGTTGCATTAACCACTGAAGGACAGATTGGCGACGATGTTCGTTACTTAGATTCACAGGGCCCTGACCCAGCGATGACAGGCCTGACGGTCCTGCAACTGACGATCCGCTGGCATGCGTGTTGTCGCCAGCACTGGAAGGAGCACCTTCTCTCGTACCTCTACCTCCATGTGCTACCCCCCTCTTTGCTCGCTTACCACCTGCATTTCGCTCCATGTTCAGAAATATAAAAATTTGAGAAGGTATGGAATAGTTTTGGAAAGTCTCTTATTAAAAGACGGCAAATCACAGCTATTCTCAAATCCCTCTAATCAAAACAAAATTGCTGGATTCAAATTTAACTGCAAGTGTCTATCAACAAATCTGGACTGGGCAAAAGTCCAAAAAACACGTATCTGTTATATTTTTGGTATAATAAACGGTATTTTTTGCACCTTTCAATTCACCTGGTGAATAGAATTGCTGTTTTAAGATTTACGTAGATGCTGCGTCAATGAACATGCTGGGTGCGCAAAAGTCAAAAAACACGTAACTGTTATGTTTTGATATAATAAACGTATTTTTTGCACTTTCAATTCACCTGTGTGAATATAGAATTGCTGTTTTAAGATTTACTAGATGCTGCGTCAATGAACAGTGCTGGTGCGCAAAAGTCAAAAAACACGTAACTGTTATGTTTTGATATAAAAACGGTAATTTTATGCACCTTCAATTCACCTGTGGTGAATATAGAATTGCTTTTTAAGATTTACGTAGATGCTGCCCCAATGAACATTGTTTGGGGTCCCAAACGCCCCAAAAAACACAAAATGTTATGTTTTGATAAAAAACAATTTTTTGCCCCTTTTTCAATTCCCCTTTTGGGGTGAATATAGAATTCCCCTTTTTTTAAGTTTTTACGTAGATCTGCGTCAATAAACAGTGCATTTTCCCGAAAAATCAAAAAAAAACGAACTGTTATGTTTTGTTTTTAATAAACGGGTTTTTTTTCCCCCTTTTTCAATTCCCGGGTGGTGAATATAAAAATTGCTGTTTTAAGATTTACTTAGATGCTGCGTAAATTTGAAATGCGGGGGCCCAAAAAAGTAAAAAAAAAAATTAACTGTGATTTTTTTCGTACGATACACGGTTTTTTTGGGCAAAAACCAACCTTTTGCTGCCTACAAGATTGCGGGGTTTTGAAATTTTAAGGCAAGGGGGATATATAAACCAGTCACAGGTGTAAGGGGTAAAATTAAAACACCTATCTGAATTTAAACTGATAAAAAAATGGAGTTTTGCAGCTAACAAAGAGACCTGCAGTTACTAAAAATTATGTTTAATCCATTTTAATTTCAGGGGCCCCAAAATCCAGGAAATATTTCAAAAGCAAACTGGGGTTTAAAATAAAATATTTTTTTACTACAAAGTCTACACTTAAATCTGGGAAACCTTAACCCTTTTTTTTTTATAGATAGAGCTTGTCCCCTTTTTTACGCCCGCGGTCCCCCCCCCCCCCCCGCTCCCCCCCGGGCCCTGAATATAAAAGCCCTAATGCGCTTTAAAAAAATTTTTCCCGCTAACCCACATAAAAAAGGGCAAATCTCTAATCTAAAATAAAATTGGAAGGATCACAGCTAATAGTAGAGGTTTCCCCCTGTGCAGAAATAGACTAATTTCGCTGAGCTGTTTGGCCAAAAGGCAGAGCGCAGGTCCTCTCCCTATGAACGCTGAGAGACACCTGAGGTTTGAAACAGGAAACTGCTGGTTCTATGTAAAACGGGGTCATGTTTTTTTCCAGCCAATCGCAACCATACACATCCCAGTCAGGGACGTCGCACACACATCTCACCCTGCTCAAATTCTGTAATCTCATTTGCTGGCCGCCAAAAGTACAGGAAGTGCCGAAAAGGGCGCGATCTTAAATAGATGATGCACAAAATTTTAACCTTAATTATCGCATGATCTGGAAATTTCGATCACCATAAAAACCTTGCCGATTTCAACTTTGTCGATAAAAATCGCTAAACACTAGTAATAACCAATGGCTCTATAGTCTGTCTCTTCCTTGGTCTAGATGGTGAAGGATAAAGGTTTTGTCTCCTCTAGGAGGAAACTTATGCTAATCAATTATTTGAATCCCACGAGTAATTAGAGTTTTGACTATGTTTGAGGGTCCACCTAAGGTTTAGCAATGACATCTGTCTATAGACATGCTTTAGTCTTCTTACCACCACTGGTTCTGTATGCCTCTATTTATTTGTTATTATTGCTGCTTGATGGCAAATACATTTCTGATAAGTTATTAACATATAACTGCAAATTTTTGGTACACTTTTATTATCCCTATCAATCTGCACATTTATGATTCTTTGAGTATGTTGTGTGGATACGTCCCAGTGGTGGTAGTGTTTTTACAGTACTACCATGTTTTATACTTGTTTCTATTTTGTATATTGTGATTGGCATTTATGAATAAAGTAATTGATCTTTTACAATAGTCTAAGCTATAGATTGGTGTTTGGCGTTAGTATCAGCTGCGTCCATCAAGAAGTGATGAGAGGGTAATAGCATCACAATATCTGTGGATTATAGTTACTTTGACAATAGATAATCCAAAGAATATATTGCAAAAGCATCGGAGAAGCCCTGAAACCTTGTCTCAAGAACACCATACCAAAATATTCTATGACAATTTTTATGAAGGAGAGAACCCTTCTAGTCCAGAGCCACTAGGAAACACCAAGGCTGGAGAAGACATAGTTGGATCATAAGCCACTAGGGACCTGCAGATGTGGTGACTGCTTTGCATGTCCATATTGACACATTTTCATAGCGGATAGTGGACCCATTGTGCCACTACTAGGGGGCATGACTAAGCAGCCATCAGTTTCTTCACCGAGCCTTTAATGGTAAGGATGGCTTACTTTTAATGGCCACCAGGTGCTATCCCAGAGCAGTCCACAGCAGTAGCACATAACTAGGACATGTCAAAAGCACTAGCACTGCACTGACAAAGAACCAAAAGATAAGGGACCACCAGCCATGCCAGAGACACAGGGTTAGGACGGGAAGGCCAAACAGAGGCCAGGGTGCCCCTGGACCAGGAGATCCCGGGGGCAGCATACTGGCGTAAGCGGCATGATAACATCATACCGCTTACACCCATACTTACCAACTGTTCTGGAATGTCTGGAAGGCTCCCACAAATAGGGGTGATTTCCTGGACCCCCGCAGCTTGTAAATCTCCCATAGCTGAATGGCTGCCGGGGGCTCTTTAAATTATCAGAAGCAGTGATGGGGCAGCATCAGCAGACACTGCCCAGACGCCACTGAAGGCAGGAGCTGCGCGCCAGCTACACTGTGAATCAAAACTACAGAGTGATTACACAGTGTGACGGGTGTGTCAGTCACCTGCTTAGTAGTGAAGAAGGTGGTGCTGGTGAACTGGCAGTCAAAGTATCTCTCCCGTGCTCTGCCTCCTCCTCCCTATACAATGTTAGAAGTTACTGGAGAGGAGAAGGTATGAGGGAGGGGGAGAGTCAGCATGCTACAGCACATCACTCAGTGCAGGGAAGCAGGAGATAAGGGTCAGGTCAGAAGGCTGCTGAAGTTCATTCAGTGCCAGCTAGCAGAGCATTTGTACGTTTTCTCCCATACTGTTTCTGCATGCTACTCTTGGATCCACCCTATATTCTCTCCCCTCCCCATAGGAATCCTTTGATGTCCATGCCCGGGCATGCTGGGACCTCTGGTTCTATACTGCGCTGCCTGGGCATGTTGGGACCTCTGGTTCTATACTGCGCTGCCTGGGAATACTGGGACCTCTGGTTCTACACTATACTACCTGGGAATGCTGGGACATCTGATTCTACACTGCACTGCCTGGGCATGCTGGGAAATCTGGTTCTACACTGCACTGCCTAGGAATGCTGGGACCTCTGGTTCTACACTGTATTTAGAGCCGTCTTAACAGCATTATGGGCCCATGTGCAGAGCTGTGAACTGGGTCCCTGAACCAACGCAGAATACCGATAACACATCACTTATACCAAAAAGTAAACACCATAAAAACAAAACAACCACAAACATGGCATGTTTTTTTCACATTTCACCTCAGTTACAAATTATCTTCCAGTTCCCAGTACATTACATGCCACCATTAAAACAAACATCTTGTCCCACAAAAAGCAAGCCATCATATTTCTATGTAGATAAAAATAAAAACCACTCTTTTCATGCAGAATTGTTATACCACAACCAGGGCCGTATTTACAGCTGAGGCCGAGATAGGCTTAGATACACAGGGCGAGTAAATGGCATACAGAGGATAGGCTTAGATATGCAGGGACAGCAGATGGCATACACTGGATGAGCTTAGACACAGAGGGACAGCAGATGGCATACACTGGATAGGCTTAGATACACAGGAACAGTAGATGGCATACACTGGATAGGCTTAGATACACAGGAACAGTAGATGGCATACACTGGCTAGGCTTCCTAACACCCACAGCTCCCAACCCCCACATTTCTGCCCACTCCAAACACCCCACAGCTCCCAACATCCCACACCCCCCCCCCCAATCCTAACACCCCACACCTCCGCCCACTCCTAACACCACCCCCTCCTTCAATCACTCACTCCTTATGAAGTCCAGAGAGCAGAGTCTGGGCAGTCTTCAGCTCCTCACTGCTGATGGTATGAGAGGAGAGAGAGGGGCAGCGCTGCTCCTCTGTCTCCCCAGCAGTCTCTTGCTCTTCAGTGGTGGCACTGCTGGGGAGAGAGGGAGTGCCAGGGCTGGAGTGCCGGAGCTCAGAGGATCACTGCAGTCTGGCCCCTGCTTTACTTCAGCTCCATGCTGCCCTGCCTGCGCTGTGAGGAGTAAAGCGCAGGCAGGACACAGCAATAGCAGGGGCCGCATCATTCATTGCTGCCTCACTCAGTCTGCTCTATAAAGTGCAGACACAACGGAGTACCCCAACTAGCATCCCTGCATATATTCACTGCCACTGGGCAGGGTAGGCAGCTGCCTGAGGGGGCCCCCTGAGCCCTTGGGGTCCCCAGGCAACCGCCTATCCTGCCCAATGGAAGAGACAGCCCTGACCGTACTGCCAGGGCATGCTGAGACCTCTGGTTCTACACTGCACTGCCTGGTCGTGCTGGGACATCTGGTTCTACACTGCACTGCCTAGGCATGCTCAGGCCTCTGGTTCTACACTGTACTGCCAGGGCGTCCTGGGATATCTGGTTCTATACTGTGCTGCCTGGGCATGCTGGGACACATGGTTCTACACTGCACTGCCTAAATATGCTGGGGCCTCTGGTTCTACACCGTGCTGTCAGGGCCTGCTGGGAACTCTGCTTCTAGTTGCTGCAGTATTTTTTCTTTCCCTGACTTCTGACACAGATGTGAACCAGGCATTAAAGGGGTGTTTCAAAACTACTAACAGTTTGTCAGTCCGTTGGGGATGATTTAAAAATAAAAAAGCTAAAATAATAAAATACCTTCTAAACCCGCTAATTCCCGTGTGGCAGCAAGTCCTGGTGCAGCCAATTACAGACCACAGCAGTGACGTGAAGTATGAACAGTGACGTCATCAGGACTGGGCGCAACATTGTAACAATGTTTTTAATCATTCCTGATAGACTAACAAGCTATTGGTAGCTATTAGGGTATGCACTTCAGTGCGTACAATATTATCTTGGGGGGCATAGGCCACAGCTATTCAACATCCAGGAAAGCTGGGTGATGGCAAACCCCTCAATTAGCTTTCTTCCAGAGCCGTGACACAGTTGGGTGTAGTGGACATGCCCTTTTCGTGAAAGGGTGTAGTTTGATAGATCTACCTAGAGGGGGCTATATCTACATACAGGGGGTAATATTTACATAAAGGGGGCTATATCTACTTATAGCCGGCTATATTTACTCACAGGTGGTTAAATCTACTTAAAGTGGGGAAATATTTACCTACGGGGGCTACATCTACCTACAGGTTTGCTATATTTATCTTCAAGCTGTTCACCTCAAAGGGGCTATATACTAAAGGGGGGCTATTTACTTGTGGGAGGGCTAAAATCCATCTACCTAGGGGGAGAATTTTAAATTCAGGGGGCTATATTTACCTATAGAGGGCTATATCTACATGCAGGGGGCTATATCTACCTCCAAAGGGGCTATATTTACCTGAAGAGGGCTATATCTATTTCCAAGAGGATTATATTTACCTAAAGGGGGCAATGTCTACCTTCAAGGGCTATAGTTACTTACAAGGGGAACAGTTACAATGGGCTTTATTTATCAAGGGTATTCTACCTACGGGGCCCTTTTCCTTCATGGGGTATATCTATATATGGGGTTTATTTTACCTTCATAGGGGCTAAATTTACATCCATGGGGGCTGTATCTACCTACAGTGAGGCTACATTTACCCTTAAGGGGCTATATCTACCTACAGGGGGCATATATCTACCTATAGGGTGGCTTTATTTACCTACAGAGGGTTATTCCTACTTGCAGACGGGCTATATTTACCTACAGGGAGGCTGCATTGACTATCAGAGGGGTATATCTACGTACAGCGGGTTATATCTACCTACGGGGGTATATTTGCCTACAATTGCCGATCTCAACCTACAGGGGGCTATATTTACCTACAGGTGACTATTATCCCTTTAAGGGGGCTATATTTACCTACCTATTGGGAGCTGAATCTACCTACAGGAGGCTATATCTACCTACAGTGAGCATATACCTAACTACATTGGGTATATACCTACTTACAGGGGGGACTATATCTACTTACAGGGGGTATATATGTACCTACAACAGGACTATAAATCTATCTACAGGGGGCTTATGTACATACGTAGCTACTGGGGGACCTCTTTACCTACCTACCGACTGGGGGTCTATATTCCTACCTACTTTCAATTGTCCTATGTACCTACCAACCTACCTTACAAGGGGCCTACATAGCTACATACTAGAGACCTATATTCCTACTTATTGGGAGCCTACATAACTACATCTACTTAATAGAGGAAACTTCCTGTGTCTGCATCGGCCCTCCTACGTCCCAAAAAAGATACAAAATAAATACAGCATGCATATTTGGTAGTGTCTATAAATGGCCTAGTCTATAAATCTGTCATGTTATTTAACCAGCAAGATGAACTGCGTGAAAAAATAAAATAAAAAAAAAGAATAAACAGTAAAGAATTGCAACTTTCATCCATCACGGAGAACATAAAAGAGAATAAAAAGCTATCAAAACGTCAATTCATACCGCAAAAAAAGAAAGCCTTTAGGCAGATCTATATACAGAGAAAATAAAAATAACAACCAATACCAGGATTGCTATATTTTGTTCATTCTGCCTCCCAAAAACCTTGGTACGAAGCGATAAAAGCTTCATATGAACCTGAAAATGGTTCTAATGAAAATGTCAACATAACCTGTAAAAAACAAGTCTTCATGTAGCTTTGTATACAGGTTATGGCTGTTAGACTAGGACAATGTGAAAACGCAATTTTTTACAAACACATTTCTATTATGTAAAATTAATAGAACATAAAAACTATATACAATTGATATTAGTGTAATTGTACTGACTTGCTTAGCAAAGTTATCATGTCATTTATACCGCGAGGGAAGCGCTGTAAAAATGAAGCCAAAAAAACCATGGCAGAACTGTATTTTATTCCCCCATTGTAACGGCCCCAAAAAAACTGTGAAACACCTGTGCAACCAAAATGCACAATACACTCCTAGATGAGTTCCCTGAAGGGTGTTGAATCCAAGATGGGGTGACTTCTGTAAGGTTTCACGTGTTCTGGTACTTTCCGGGTTTTGCAAATGCGACATGGCACCCATCAAAATCTGTGCCAAATAGCGCTCCCTCCCTTGTGCAGACTGCCATGAGCCCAAACAGCACTTTACATCCACAGCTTGGGTGAACTTGGAAGAAATTGTGCACTAACTTTTGGGTTCCTTTGGTCCAGATTCCTGGTGAGAATGGAACATTTTCAGCTAAAACTGCATAATTATCAGAATTTTTTTTTTTCATTTTCACAGCGTAATGTTAAAACATTTGTAAAACATCTGTGGAGTGAATTTACTCACTACACCCCTGGATATATTCATCAAAGGGTTTCGTTTTCCAAATGAGTTTGCATGTGTCGCACCACATTCATAAATGAGGTGCATAACTGCTCAAACAGCCACACCAATTTTAATGTGGTCTGCCTGAGCCTGAGTAGTTGTAATGGAACTAGATTTGTCATTAGGGCAAAAATGTCCCTTATTTCTCAACTTATACTAGTAAAATGCTAAAAAGTAATTTATCAGGGGGCGTGGCTTGCAGCCGAAGAAGATGGCCGCTTGAGTTCAGCTCTCCTGAGCTTCACTACACATTTTGGGGGCAATCCCTGTTCATCCTGGCGCGGGGACGAAAATCCAAGGCTCCAGCTATAAGGAGGACATCTGGGACCCAGCAGAACTCTGTTGGGCCATTGATTAAGTACCTAAAGCGGGTACCGCTGCCTCCCAGCCCTCCACGGCCTGAAGAGAGATCCAAGCCAGCAGCTGCGGGACTGAACGGGCCTCTGCCTCAGCACTTAACTCTGACTGAAGACTCCGGCACCTTGTCTGCAGAGAGCGGCGGGTCGCAGGCTCCATTACTGCTCACCAGGTTGAGGCCTCTGCTGCAGGCGAGCTCTTCACCGCCACGCGGGATCCCGGAAGCGCTGCCATCTTCAGCCGTGCAGCGCAGCATCAGGCCTTCCCTGCCGGCGGAGCGCTCCGTGCGCACTACAGCCCCAGCTCTCCATGTCTGAGGAGCTCCTGGGAGATCAGCGCAAAGAGACTCTGGGTACCTACCTGCAGCTTACACAAGGTAATGTGCCCTGCCCAGATCCCCCTGTACACCTGTGGTCTCTCCTACACGGTCTGAGGAGCACGCAGCACAGGGGATTCCCTTCTTCCCTCCTCAGCTCTCCCCTTGCTTGGACCTCACACAGAGCTGTCATAGCCATAAGGGCCTGACAGGGACGCAGGGTCTGGCAGCACTGGGGCCCCTACAGCTTCTCAGCTCATTACAGCGCAGAGTGCTCCCTTCTCCACCTCTGAAGTGTGGCCTGTTGCCCTGGCTGCAGGGCCCTAAAGCGGACGCTCACCGGCTCACTGGGGGCACCCAGCCTGTGGCTCCTGACTTGCAACCTTGCAGCTGCCACAGCGGCTCTTTGCCAGCCACTCCTTCTCTTCCGCCTGTCCAGGTGCTTCCCCCTGCCATAGTGTACAAAATATACTATATCATTGTGGGAGTGCACAGATAAAAGTAAAATATAACTTTTATTTAGACAGAGTAAAATAATAATTAATCTATGAAAAATACAGGATGAACACACAGCTCTAAATATCCGCAATAAACACTTATACAGGGAGGCAGGTGAGTAGGGTGACAGGAATATGGAGTACAAGGGGGAGAGCACTGACCCTATGCACCCTAATAGACCTATGAGAACCCTAGCCTAATACTCGGGAATATTCAAACGTCCCGATAAGGACGACCCCGACTGGAACCTGCCCCTAGTATAACTTACCCTAAATTGCCCTCAATCAACATCATTGTGGCATAGGGTAAGGAAAAAGATAAGCCTTACTTTAATGAAGTCCCAACATGTTTCGGCGCCTACCCAGACCTCCTCAGGGGACAATGAGTGGTAGGCTATAGAATTAAATAAAGAAAATAGAATGAAATACAATATATATAGGTGCTTGAAAATAACCAAAAAAGTGTACAGTGTATAAACTAAGAAAAACATGGTGTTGTGATCTTACCTATACAAGTTGCGGTCATAAATTCGAGAAACAAGAGGAGCATATGGCTCCTAATGTAAAGACACAGCTATGGTGTGCTGTGTGCTGAGATAACGAGCGCGCTCCTATTTAACTGAGAAGCGCGTACTCACATGTGTCAGAACAGCCAATCCGCGTCATTTCTAATAATCAGGAGGCGTCAACCGAGGCCAAAACGAGGCTAGGCACGCATGTCGCCTTGGCAACGCAAGACGCTCCTGCGCGCTATGCGGAAGTGACCGCAACATACCCAAACAGAGGCTTGGAGAGCGGAGACTTCCTATCTGAATTGCTAGACTGCCGAAGCCGGAAGTGACGTTACGGAGTCGGCGGGGAGTGTATTCAGAGAGAAAATAATACACCCACAATGATGAGCACATCTCGCCGAGCCATTGGATTCTCAGACATGCGCAGCGAGGTGTCAAATCAATAGTAATTTATTTATGCATAGCCGGAAACCATCGTCCATGGTCAAAAGATAGGTGATGCTTAAAAGGTCAAGCTCAGATAGATACCAAGAATATATAGAGTCACACAAGAATATGTGTCCAACAAAGTATGTACACAAAATTATGTTTATCATAGAAAGCATTGGAAATTGAGTTGCTCATTAAGGCCAGTCGGTTGTAATGTCTTGAGAGTATAGATCCAAAAACTTTCTTTGCATAATAGAGTTTTGTCTAGGTTCCCTTTACGAGGACCACATTTGACCATATCTATCCCCATAAATCTCAGGTGTTGGTATGCACCATTATGTACGGACCAAATATGTCTGGAGATGGGAGTGTCCCTTTTGTGTCGTATGTCACCCAGATGCTCGCCAATGCGGCGACGAAACTCTCGAATAGTCTTGCCAACATATTCCTTACCACACTGGCATTTTGCCCGATAAATAATGCCCGTGGATTTACAGTTAATAAAGTGTCGGATCTCAAAGACTTGTCCAGTGTGTTGATTTGTAAATCTTTTTCCTGTTTCCACAAAATTACAAGTTACACAGTTGCTACATTTAAAGCATCCAAGAGGTTGCCTATCCAACCAGGTATTTTTACGAGGAGGTGTGTAATGGCTATGGACTAAAGAACCCTTTCCAACAATTTCCTTCCTAAATTTTACCGATGGATATGCCCCAACTTTTTCTTTAAAACGGGGATCTAAAGTTTGGGATGTTCCAATCCTTTTAAAAAATCTCTCAACCTCCCTGGAGGGCTGAAATAAAAAAGGGGGGGGTCCCCCAAAATGAAGCTGCCACATTTTTTTACCCAAAATTGGTTCCTGTTTTTTTGGAGAAATAATTTGGGAAACCTCCCCCCCCCGAAAAAATTTTGGAGTGCATAAAGGTTATCCCTTAAGGATGACATTTTCCCCGGTAATTTTTTTCTCCCTAAACCTGTTTTTTTTAAATCAAAGGTTTTGTGTCTTAAATCCGTAATTGAACAATTGCGACGTAGCCGCAAAAATTCCCCTCGGGGAAATTTCCCTCTTTTTAGAGGAAAAGGATACTGCTTCGCAATAAGTAAAGATTAGAGATTAGGTTTTCCGATATAAAGGGGGTTTTGAGATAGAGCCTTTAAACCCTTTTTTTTCATGATTTTCCAACCCAAAAAGGAAAACATGCGGGTTGTATATAAAGTTTAAAAATTTAAGTCCTAGCTCATTGTGATTCAACCTGCCCAAATAAATTTTTTGAAAAGAGTTTTTGGGGCCCGTTCCAACAAAGAAGAACTTTTCCTCTATTTTAACAGTCCAAAACCCCTATTGGTTTTGCCCCATTCGACAGGGTCTCCCCAAATTCCTAGAAGGCTCTCCCCCCAAACCCCCCGAGGTACAAATTTGCTTTAAGAGGGAACCCAAAGGGGCCCCAAGGCAGTCCCCCAAAGCTGGGTGGGGGGAAAACCTTCCTTTGGGAATAAAAATTAATTTTTCTTGTTAGTACAAAATTCCCAAGTATTTTTCCCTCAAAAAAATTCCCGCAATGTTGCTGGGAATTTTGTTTTCCCCGGGCACCGAGAAAATTTTTTCACAGTTTGAAAATTCCCTGGGGTAGGGGGAAATTGCTATATATAGCCCTCCACATCATGCGGGCCAAAACCCAGCTTTCAGGGGAAATATGTTTTACCATCCAGCTTTCTCAAAAAGGGCCGGGAAGCCCTTTATGAACAGGATAGAGTTTCCCCCTTTTACAAATGGGGGCCCAAATTCATGGGCGAAAAGAAACCGCATTTTTTGATTTTAGGGAACCTAAAACCTGACCCCAATCGGACCCCTTTTTTCCCCCTTACCGAAAATTTTGCCGGGAAACTCATACGAAATTTCGGGTTAGGGGGTTTCCCCCGAAAAATTTCCGTATGAGTACGTCAGGGCAATCTTGCCCCTAAAACAAGCGGAGGGGCGAAAGGGACCCGCGGCATAAAACCCCAGCGGTATAAAAACCGCGGAAACTGCCGCACCCCCCCCGGGGCCGGAGTGCGCTCCCGGGCCGGGGGGGAAAAAACCCCCCCATGTCCCGACATCGTGGTCGCGACATCGCGGCTGGGGGCGGCGGGAGTAAACTCCTGCCGCCCTTTGATCTCGGCGCAGTAACGGCGCGGAGCGCCTTTCCCCGGGCCCCTCCTACCAACAGCCCGACGCTGAAGACACATCCGGAGTTTTTGGGTTTTTACTTCACGATGCCCAAAATTCCTTTTTTGGGCCCGCGGGACAGCCGGGTTCCCCTGGAGACCAGGATACTGCATAACTTATCCCTTTTTTTCCAAAATTGCATGAATGATCTACGATCGTTAATGCAATTCCCCCCCGGGGGGAAAGTGTAAAAAGTATGAAAAAAAGAAAAATAAAAAGTGTAAAAAAGTAAAACAACACAAAAAAAAAAATAAAAAAAAACACGTCCCTCGCCCTTTTCCCCCCTTTACAAACCCCCAAA
The DNA here is from genome assembly GCA_025379985.1 of Phyllomedusa bahiana. NCBI lineage: Eukaryota > Metazoa > Chordata > Amphibia > Anura > Hylidae > Phyllomedusa > Phyllomedusa bahiana. The sequence goes on along the minus strand of JAODAL010012497.1, from coordinate 77,906 downwards.
TCGCCCTAAAAAAGATCAAAAATAAATAAATTACCCATATTTGGAATCCCCGCGTGCGAAACGCCCAAAACCCTTTTTAAAAAATTTTTTCTTGTCATTTTAAATTAACCCGTAGGGTGAACGCCGTAAAAAAAACCCCCAAAAAATTTTTCACAGAATACTTTTTTTTGTTCACCCGCACACAAAAAAATGGAGAAAAAATAATAAAAAAACTCATACCAAAACATAAAAAGTGATCCCAATTAAAACGTTTTTTTCACCCCTGCAAAAAAAAACCCTTTAACACAGCTCTTTTAAAAAAAAAATTTAAAAAAGGGTTCTCCCCCTTTTAAAGAAATACCCCAAAAAAAATTTTTTTTTTCCCACAATAAAAAAACATTTTTTTAAAAAAAAATTGTGCTTTCAAAAAAAAAAAAATTTACATAAATTGGGGTTATCACCATAATCGTCTCAACACCCAAGAGTAAACCTAACTTGCCCACGGAACTGCACGGTGAACGCAAATTAAAAAAAAAAAATAAAAAACACTGCTAGGAATTCCCGAAATTTTCTTCAACCCCCTTCCAAAAAACAGATTTAAAAAAGCGATCATAAAGTCTTGTCCCCCCAAAAATATTACCAAAAAAAAACGTCAACCCCATCCCGCAAAAAAAAAGTCCCTATTCAGCTCCATAAACAGAAAAATTTAAAAAAAAATTTTGGCCCCTCAGACTGCGGTGATGCAAAAACGTTTTTTCCTTTTCAAAAAAAATGTTTTTTAATTGTGTAAAAGAATTAAAAAATTAAACAAATATAAAAAATGTGGGGGTTTTTCGCTGTAAAACGTATCAACCTGCTGAGAAAAAAATAGCATGTCCCCTTTAAAAAGGCACAGTTTCCGCTGTTTAAAAAAAAAAAATAAAAAACACAAACCCGGATTTGCTTTTTTTGGGGACAAAAATCCTTCACAAAAAACCCTTTAAAAAAAAATGTCAAAGCATCATTTTGCCCCCCGTTTAAAGGGTATCAATTTAAAAAATCCAACTCAAACTCGTAAAAACCCAAACCCACAAGCCGCTCCAAACAAAAAATTTAAAAAAAGGGGTTGGCCTTCCCCAAAAACGAAAAACTTAAAAACGCCCCCTTTTTTATAAAACTCGCTTTTATTGGTTAAAAAGTTAAAAAAACATAAAAAAAATAATAAAATTTATATCATTGGAAAATTTGTACCGACCCCCCAAAAATAAAGTTTTTCCCTCCCAAATTTTTTTTTTTTTTTCCCCTATGGCGAATACTGAAAAAAAGAAACCCCCCAAAAAAAATGGGCGGAACTGCGTTTTCCCCCCCCATTTCCATGACCCAATTTCAAAAAAAAAACTACGGGAAACACCCTTTTTTCCGCCCCCAAAAAGCAAAATACCCCTTTGGTGAGGCCCCCGGGCAAAGAAATTTCCAAAAAAGGGGCAACCCTTTTGGGAAAGGTTTTTAGCCCGTTTTAGGGACTTTGGGGCTTTTGGAGATCGAAAATGGGGCCCCCCCAAAAATCTGTGCCCAAAAGCCAAAAGGGACTCCCTCCCATTACCCCCCCCGCCCTGCGCCCAAACAGCAATTTACACCCACATGGGGGGTATTGCCCCAACTTGGAAAAATTGCTTTCACAAATTTTTTGGGGGTTTTTTTCCAAATTCCCTTTTAAAAATTAAACCCTTTTTTTAGCTAAAATTGCCCGATTTTTTTGGAAAAAATATATTTTTTTTTATTTTTAGAGCCGAACCCCTAAAAAAAAATTTTTTGAAACGCCTGTGGGGTAAAATATAAATCAAATACAAACCCCTGGGAAAAAATTCCGTAAGGGGTGTATTTCCCAAAATGGGGGTCTTTTTAGGGGTATTTATTACCCTTTTGGAACCTTTAAAATGGGGGGGCCGCAAACCTGGGAAAAGGCCCCTAAATAAAATTTGTAATGGAAAAAAAGGGCCCCAGAGTCCAGTATGTCCCCTAAATTTTGGGGCTTTGGTTGAACCCAAAAAATGCACTTTGGGCCACAATATGGGGTATCTCGAAAACGGGAGAATCCCGGGGGAAACAATTTAATTTTCAAATTTCCCTGATCACATTTACCGTATTCTTTTCAAAAAATGCATAAATTTGAAAATCTGCAAAAAAAAAATGAAATTTTTGAAAATTTCCCTTTCCCCATTGCTTTAAATTTTTTTTTGAAACAAACCCAATGGGGTTTAAATAAACTTTCAAAAAGCTTTTTTTTGAATACTTTAAGGGTTTTAGTTTCTTAGATGAGGTCCCTTTTAAAGGGGTACTAACATACCCGGTCAATCAAAGTCACCTTAGAACTGGAAATGGTCCCTAAAAATATGTTTTATTGCAAAATTTTTTTAAAATTTTAAATTTACTAAATAAATTTATAAGCCCCCCAATGTCTAAAAAAAAAAAAAACAAATTTTAAAAAAAAAATTAACCAAACTACAGGGAGACATATAGTAGATGCAAAATTTTTTAAAAAATAAATTTTTAGTGGAAAAAAACCAAACTGTCCCCTTTCATGGGGAAAAATTTTTTAAGTTTTTAAATTGGTAAATTTTTTTAAAATTTTTAACCATAATTTTATTTTTTTTCACAAATAAAAAATTTATTTTTTTTTGGGCCAAAATTTCTTACCCATCTTTTAAAACAAATTGGGGTCACGAAAAAAACAAAAACTCTGAAAACACAGGATAAGGTTAAAATGTCAAAAAATTATTCTCACTAAAATGAAAACATGACAAAATTTTTAAAAAAAGGGCCCCTGTCCCCAAAAAGGGCCAAAAATGGTCTCCGGCGGGAAGGGTTTAAAAAATTGGCCCCTTTTTAATATTTTTTGGGTAGGGCTTTAAAAAAAGGTAGCAGTTTTTGGGGGTTTAGGAAAAAGGAACTCAAAAAACCCTTTGCTGAAATGATTTGTTGATTTCGCTGCAGTCAGGTATTCAATAGTTTTCTGTTTAAAAAATTTTCTGGCGGAAAAGCTAGGTACAACGCATTTAAAAAAGTGGGCATCCAAAAAGTTTTGGTTTTTCCCCATTTTTAAATAAATTTTTGGAAGGGCCCCCGTAGAAAAAATGTTTCCCGCCCTTGTCAAAGGGTTTTACAACTAAATATGGTCCCCGTTCCCAATTTTTGTAAGCCTCTCCGCTCACACGAGTGCAATTAAGGGAAATTTTTCCCCCTCAATTTCCCCTCAAGGTCTGAAGTGACCTGGAGATAAAGATTCCCCCACATACTTTTTTCCTTGAGGGGCCCTTTCTCGAATTTTTAGGTTTTTTTTCGTAAAGGGTCCCTGGGGTGTATTTCTGTATCTTTAGATGTAAATAAATAAAAATTTTACACCCTCCAATGGGTCCTTTACTGAGGCCCCTTTCCTACATTTCCCCCCCCCTTTTTTTAAAAAAATGGTATTTTGTGCCCCTCTTAAATTTTCCGGCCAAACAAATTGATATCCCTTTTAAACCATCTGAATAAGTTTAAAATTTTGTGGGGGGAACAAATTTTAACCCAATTTAAGGACTTTTAAAACCCACCTTTTGTTAGGGGTGAGATGAAAAAAATTTAAGATCAAATTTTAGTTTTTAATTAATTTTTACCGGGGAAAAGCGGGCCCCTCGGGGTCCGTCCCTTAAATTCGTAAGGGGTAAAAACCCCACTAAAAAAAAAGGGTTTTGATGAACCTCTCTGAAGGTTGGCCTCGCCCTCTACCTCCTCTGTGGCCCCGGGTGCGTGTTCTCCGACTTTGTCTATTATGTGTGTCTCGTTCAGAGTCTGAAGCCTCCGTGTCCGTGGATGAGATAATCACTTTTTGATCACTAGATTATTCCTACTTTCCACATGTAAATATGCCTTATTGTCCTAAAGTCTGAAAGATCTACGAATGAATTGTTTTTGTTTTCTTATCGTTTAATTGATTTTGAACATCTCTCTAGGGGAATTATGTAGCTGTTGTTTCTATTGTAGTGTAGTTCAGGTTGTGTCGCAACCCCCTTACTATCTCCAGTGAGATGTTATTTTATTTTCTGGTTTAATGTATCTAGATTTAAGTTGTTCCAGTCTTCAAGAAGTAATTGCATAAACTCTAATGAGATAGTTAGTGGCTTTTTGTTTCCATTTTGTTAGTGACTGACTGGGCCTCCTGATTTTTAACCACTGGATGTGAGCGGAATACGAAGTCCTCTGGGTTACGATTTGATTTTTTTTGTAATTTTGTAGACTTTTCCATTTGACCCCACCACTGTGAAATTTGTTCACGATAGATTTTTGTAGTTTGCTTTCGAAGGCTATGTTAAAGGAAGGTGTGTATTTTTTTGTGTGAACTCTTTGTAGAAAAAAATGTTAACTATAGTATGTTATTTGTACGCCATTGATTGTATTGATATCCAAACCTGTCTTTAAAATCGAAGCATGCCCAGTAGAAAGGACTAAACTTATATGGTATATAAAACCTCCCATAAATATTTGGAATAGAGGGCAAGTCTCACAAACACTTAAAATATACCAAAAATTTACTAAATCAATTGTGGAGAGTGCACACGATAAAGTAAAATTTATAATTTTATTTAGACTGAGTAAATAATAATTAAAATCTATGAAAAATAAGGATGAACACACAGCGCTATATATCCGCAATAAACCTCTTTATACTAGGGGATCATCGTGCAGCGTGGAGTTATGGGTGACAGGAATATGGACGTACAAGAGGGAAGAGCACTGACCCTATGCACCCTAATAGACCTATGAGAATCCCTTAGGCCTAATACTCGGGAATATTCAAACGTCCCTGGATAAGGAAGACCGACCAGGGGAAACCGGCCTCCTAGTATAACTTACCCTAAGTGCGTCCATCAATTCCGATCTACATGTGGCATTGGGTAAGGAAAAAGATATGAGCCTTACTTTAAAGAAGTCGACAACATGTTTTCGATGCGCATACCAAGACCCTCAGGGGACTTGATTGGTAGGCTATAGAATTAAATAAAGAAAATAGAATGAAAATTCAATATTTATAGGTGCTTGAAAATAATTCAAAAAAGTGTTTCGTGTTATAAACTCAGAAAAAACATGGTGTTGGAGATCTTACTATACATGTTGCGTCTCATTAAATTCGAGCAAAGAGGGAGCAATTGGCTCCAAAGTAAAGACACAGCTAGGGTGCTGTGTCGAATAACACGCCCCCTATTTAATGAAGCGCTATCACATGTTTCAGAAAGCCATCCCTCATTTCTAATAATAGAGGCTCAAACCAGGCCCAAAAAGAGGCTAGGCAGCATTCGCTTGCAACGCAAAAACGCCCTGCGCGCTATGCGGAAATACCGCAACAAAACCCCAAAAAGAGGGTTGGAGAGGGGAGACTTCCGTTCGAAAGCCAGACGATGCCCAAATGACTTAAGGGGACGGCGGGGGTGTATTCGAGAGAAAATAATACACCCACAATGATGAGCAATCCGCCCAGCCATTGGGTTCTCAACATGCGCGCGAGGTGTCAAAAACAAAGAAAATTTTTTTACATGCCGGAAAAACCCTCGTCCCTGGTCAAAAGACAGGGATCTTTGAAGGTTTAAATCAGATAGATTACCAAGAAATATAATCACACAAGAAAAGTTCCAACAAAATAAGTACACAAAATTATTTTTTTCATAGAAAGCTTAAATAATTGCTCATTAAGGCCTCGGTTTTAATGTCTTTAGAGTATAAACCAAAAAAATTTTTTGCATAATAGGTTTTTGTCAGGGGTTCCCCCTTTTCGAGGACCACAATTTTACCATAAAAAAAAAAAAAAAAAACCCCATAAAATTCAGGGTTGGGATGCACCATTAGTACGGACCAAAAAATTTTGGAGATGGGAGTGTCCCTTTTGGTCGATGTCACCCATTGCCGCCAACGGGGGCAAACTCTCGAAAAGTCTTTCCAAAAATACCTTACCACACGGGTTTTGCCCATAAATAATGCCCGGGTTTACAGTTAAAAAATGTCGGATCTCAAAAATTTTCCCCTGTGTTATTTGTAAATCTTTTTTCCTGTTTTCCCCAAATTACAGTTACAAGGGGTAATTTAAAACATCCAAGAGGTTGCCTACCCAACCAGGTTTTTTCGAGGAGGGTGTAAGGGTAGGACTAAAGAATCCTGCAAACTATGTCCTTTCCAAATGTACCGAGGGGTTGTCCCAACTTTTTCTTTAACCCCTTTTGGGAGCCGTTTTGGCCTCCTGACAGAGCCCTATTTTGAAATCTGCATTGTCACTTTATGTAGAAAACTTTTTGACATTTTAAACCCTATCCAGTATTCAAGATTTTTTTTCTCGTGACACATTGTGTTTTTAAAGATAGTAAAAAATTTTTGGTCCAAAAATGTTTGTTTATTTTTGGAAAAATAAAAAAACGTGAAAAATTTGAAAAATTTCCCAAATTTTTTAAACTTCAAAATTTCTGCATGTAAGACAGAAGTTATTCCACTCAAAATATTTTTATAACGGAATCCCCCTATGTCGCGTAGTTTGGCATCATTTTTTAAATGTTTTTTTTTTTTTACACATTGGGGGTTTAAAAATTTTAAGTAATTTTTAAAATTTTTCAAAAATTTTTTGCAATAAATTTTTTAGAGAACCATCCTTTCTAACGTGATTTTGTTGGCCTTAAATTTTAAACCCCCATAAATCCCCTATCTAAGAAACTACACCCCTTAAAGTATTCAAACCGCATTTAGGAAGTTTATTACCCATTGGTTTTCACGGGTTTTAAAGCAAGGGGGAAGTAAAATTTCAAAATTCACTTTTTTGCGTTTTTAAATTTTTTGTACTTGTTCACAAGAATACGGAAAATGTGTCGGGGAAATAAAATTTAAATATTGATTCCCCAGATCGCCTTTTTCAGAGATACCCTATGTGGCCCTAGTGCATTATTTGGCTCAACCACAAGCCCCCGAATAGGGGGGAGCACCTACGGGGACCTGGAGTTCATTTTCATTCCCCTTTTATTTGGGGGGCCATTTCGGGTTTGCGGACACCCAAAAGGTTCCAAAAAACTTAATAAACGCCCCCAAAAAAATACCCCTATTGGGAAAAACTACCCCCCTTTAAGGGAAATAACCCGGGGGTGGTAGTGAGCTTTTCACCCACAGGGTGTCCAAAAAATTTTAGCGTTAGGCGTGAAAATGTAAAAAAATTTTTTTTTTTTCCAATAATCTGCTTTTTAAAAGCGAAAAGTTTAATTTTTACAAGGAATCCTGGTAAAAAAGCCCCCAAAACCTTGTTAGCAATTTCTTCCAAGTTGGGCAATACCCTACTGTGGGGTTAATCTGCTTTTTGGCCAGGGGGCGGGGTTTTAAAGGGAGGGAGCGCTACTTGGCTTTTGGAATCCGATTTTGGTGGGGCCATGTCACAAAAACAAAGCCCCCAAAGAACCACAACAGGTAAACCTTCCATAAGTAAACCCTTTTTTGGGATTCAGCACGCCTCAAAGAACTCATTAGGGGTGTATTGTACATTTTGGGTGCACAGGTGTTAAAAAGTTGTTTTTTTTTTTTGAAAATTGGGCATAAAAATGAGGGGAAAAACGAACCCCCATTGTTTTTGAGCTTCAATTTTTTACAGCTTTCCCCGTGCATGTAAATGACGATATCTTTACTATGGGGGTCGGTACATTGCAATGGTTAGATTTTTATAAAGTTTTTTTTTTTTTTTTTATTACTTTTAAAACCAAAAAAAAATAGGTTTTAAAAAAAAAAATTGCTTTTTTAGTTTTTTTGAACCCATAACTTTTCATTTTTTCTGTATACGGAATGATTCGGGGTTTTTTTTTTGTGGGATGATTTTATGTTTTTTTTTAGTACCTTTTTGGGGGCATATCCCGTTTTTTGACATTTTTATTAAGGTTTTTGTGAGGCATTTTGAACAAAATACGCTTTCCTGGTGGTTTTTTTTTTTTATTTTTAACAGCTCACCGTGCGTAAACTAAATACTAGTTTTTTACTCACGGGTCATACGATTACGCGAATCCAATTTTTATATTTTTTTTTTTTACTCTTTTACACAATATAAAACTTTTTTCAAAAGGAAAACACTTTTTTTTGCATCGCCATGTCTGAGACCCATAACTTTTTTTTTTTTCTGTGTACGGGCTGTGTGGGGGTTGGGTTTTTTTTTGGGCGGGAAGAGTTGATGTTTTTTTTGGGTTTTAAAATTTTTTGGGGGGACAAGAATTTTGATCAGTTTTAAATCCGTTTTTTGGAAGGCAGGGTGAAGAAAAACGCAACCTATAGTGTTTTTTTTTTTTTTTTTAACAGCGCTCACTGTGCATACCTACCTTTAGCTTTTTACTCTCCGGGTCGATACGATTATGGCGATACCCTATTTATATAGTTTTTTAAAATTTTGAAGCACTTTAAAAAAAAAAAAAAAGTGTTTTTATTTGTTAAAAAAATATTTATGCATCGTGTCTTCGAAGCCATAATTTCTTATTTTTCCTATACAGAGACGTGAGGGATTTTTTTTTTGCGGATGAATAATTTTTTAAATTTGGTACAACTTTGGCGCCCTTATGAATTTTTGATCGTTTTTTTATTCAAATTTATGGCTGCAAGTGTAAAAAAAACGCAATTCTGTGACTGTTTTTTTTTTTGTTTTTATGGCGTTCACCGACGGGTTAATTAACATGACAGATTTATGGGGTGGGCCCCGTTACGCACGCGCATCCCAAAATAGGTATTTAAAATTTTTTTTTGATTTTTTTTGGGGCATTGGTTTTTAAAGGGAAAAGGGCGGTTGTACTTTTTTATTTTTTTTTTTGTGTTTGTTTTTTTGTTTATTTTTTTTCATTTTTTTTCACTTTATCCTAACAGCAACACAATTGCTGTTAGAATGCAGACCAGTGCACAGTACAGTACTGTGTACGGGTTCCAGACAAGCCTGCACCAGCCCAAAATGCATTCGGGCTGGACATCACGATCCCCCGGGGAAGGCCTTTCCCTTTCCGGGGGCATCAGAGAGGAATGGTGCCCACTAAGTGCCCCCTCCGCCTGCGGCTTTATTATCCACCTGCAGGCTGCGGTAAAAAGCGGTAATCACCCGCGGCCGGGAGCCCACCCCGGGCCCGGGGGGTGTGCGGCAGGGGCCCAGCGTATTTACCGCTGGTCCCATGTTGCGATCGGCTGGGTCCCCCGCGCCGCGCGATCGCCAGGGGTATGGATACGTCCATTTCGGGGGAAATCACTTCCGCAGGGCGATCCATACGCCCTATGGGGGGAAGGGGGTTTAAAATCGGGGTCTAAAGTTAGGATTTTCCCAAAGCCCCTTAAAAAATCTTCCCCAAACCCCCCTATGCGCATCAAAAGTACCAATGAGCGTCCACATATTATCCAAATTGAGTTCCTGTTTTTTTTGGAGTAAGTAACTTGGACCTCGCGTATTATTTCATGATGTATCCCTTAAGGATGACATCTTTAGGGTAATTTTTCTCCCTAAAATGTTTTTTTTAAAACATAGGTTGTGTCTTAAAATCCCTAGTATTCGAACAATTGCGACGTACCCAAAAAAATTTGGGCCCCAGGAATCCCCTTTTTAGAGGAAAGGGGGAAAGCTTGCCAATAAGTAAAGATTAGAGGATGTAGGCTTCCCATATAAGGTGGTTGGGAAAAAGAGCCATTAACCCTTTTTCATGTTTTCACATCCAAAAAGGTAAGACTGCGGGTTTTATTCAGATGTAAATTTTTAAATCCCCAGCCATTTTGATCAACCTGTCCATAAATGGTTGAAAAGGTTTGGGCCCTTCCAGCAAGAAAACATCGTCTAATAACGGTCCACAGCCCCATGGGTCGTCCATTCTGACATGCTCCCCCAAAGACTAGAAGGGCCCCCCACCAGCCAGGTCAAATTTGCAGTGGAGCGCAAGGGCCCTGGGCAGTCCCCCCGCTGTGGAGGAAACCTTTTCCCTTTAATAAAAATAATTCTTGTTTGTACAAATTCAATTTCCACAAAAAATTCGCTATGTTGTCAATTTTATTCCTCGGCACCGAAAAATGTTTCCACACTTTTTTCCCAGGGGATGTGGAATGCTGTAATAGCGCCTCCCATCATGCTGGGAACCAGCTTCAGGGGAAATAGGGATCCATCCAGCTTTCTCAATATCCGTAGTGTCCTTTGTGAACGAGGATAGAGAATTCTAAAATGGGGCCAAATTCGATCGAGAAGTACCGCATTTTGAGTTAGGGAACCCCACCTACACAATCGGACGACCTTTTAAAGGGTTGGCCCCTTTTTGTATTTTGGTAGGCTAAAAAGGTAGCGTTCTTTGGGGAATTTAGGGGAAAAGGAAATCAAATTCATTTGCTGAAAAGATTTTTTTGGAATTTCGCGCAGCGGATATTCAATAGTTTTGTTTTAAAAAAATCTGTCGGACGCTATACAACGCATAAAAAGGGGTATCCCCCCAGTTTTTTACACATTTCCAAAATTTAGGATGGGCCCTAGAACAAAGTTCCCGCCTTGTCAAAGGTTTCCAACTAAATTATGTCCCGTTCCTAATTTTTCCGATTTCCTCTCGCCACCGATGCAATTTCGGGGGAAAAACCTGTCAAGTCTCTCAAGGTCTTAAGTGACCGGGGGAAAAGATGTCCACCATTTACATTTTCCTTTAGGGGGTTTTTTCTATTTTTAGGTTTTTGTTCAAAAGGGCCCTCCCGTATTTACTGATTTTAGAAATTTTTAATAGTAATTTCACACCCCCAATAGATCTTCACTGATTGCCCATTTCCCTACATTCCTTCCCTTTTTTTTTTAAAAAATGGGATTTGTGCCATCTTAATTTTCCGGCCCAAACAAATTGATATCTTTAATCCCTGATAAGTGAATTTTTGTGTGGGAACAAATGATAATCCCCCAAATTTAAGGGCATTTACTCTACCTCTGTTAGGGGTGAGATGACAAATTTATGATCAAATTTGAGTTTGAATTTAATTTTTACGGGGGGAACGGGCCTCTCGGAGTCCGATCCCTTATTCGTGGGGTAATTCCCCATAAAAAAAGGTTTTTATGAAACCCCTCTGACTTTTGGGCCCCGCCCTTACCCCCTCGGGGGGCCCCGGGGGCGTTTGGCTCCCACTTTTTCATTATGTGTGCCGTTCAGAGTCAAGCCTCTGTGTCCGGGGGAGATAATCACTTTTTTATCAATTTCCCTACTTTCCACTTAAAATGCCTTATTGCCAAAAACTGAAAGATCTCGAATAAAATTTTTAAGTTTTCTTTCTTTTTAAAATGATATTGGAAATCTTCCCAGGAATTATTTAGCTGTTGTTCTTTTGTAGTGTAGCGGGTGTTGTTCAAACCCCCTTACTATTCCTTGTTCTTTTTTTTTCTGGCTTAATGTTCTAGATTAAGTTTTTCCCCTTCAAAAATAATTGCATAAACTCTAAAGAGGCATTAGTGGCTTTTTTTTTCCCATTTTGTAGTGAACCCTGGGCCCTGATTTTAACCCCCCGGAGTGAGGGGAAAAACGAAGTCCTCTGGTACGATTTGATTTTTTTATGTAATTTTTTTGACTTTCCACTTCCCACCATGTAGAAATTTGTTTGGGAAATTTTTTGTATTTCTTTTAAGGCTATGTTAAAGGGGGTGTGTATTTCTTTTGTGTGAACTCTTTGTCAGAAAAAATGCCTTGCTTCATTTACCATTTATTTATATCCCAAAACCCGTCAAAAATCCAGCCCTGCCCCACAGACTAAACTTTTATGTTTAAACCCCTAAATATTTGACAAGGATTCCCAAACACTTAAAAATATACAAAAAAAACTATATCATTGTGGGAGTGCACAGTAAAAGTAAAAAAATAACTTTTATTTAGCAGAGTAAAATAATATTAATTATAAAAATACAGGAGAACACACAACGCCCAAATATCCCAATAAAACACTTATACAGGGAGGCAGGTGGTGGGTGCAGGAATATGGGTACAAGGGGGAGGCACTGACCCTAGACCCAATAACCTTGGAACCCCAGCCAAAAACTGGGGGAAATTCAAAATCCCCCATAAGGACACCCCGATGGAACCCGCCCCCAGTAAACTTTCCCTAAAATTGCCCTCAATCAACATCATTGGGCATAGGGTAAGGAAAAAGAAAGCCTTACTTTAATGAAGTCCCCAAAATGTTTCGGCCCACCCAGACCTCCTCAGGGGGGCAAGATTGGTAGGGCTATAGAATTAAATAAAGAAAATAAATGAAATACAATATATAAGGTGCTTGAAAAAAACCCAAAAAAGTGTACGTTAAACTAAAAAAACATGGTGTTGAGATCTTACCTATACAATTGAGGCATAAATTCGAGAAAAAAGAGGAGCATATGGTCCTAATGTAAAGACACAGCTTGGTGTGCTGTGTGCTGAGATAACGAGGGGGCGTCCTATTTAAAAACTGGGGAAGCGCGTACTCCATTTTGTCGAACACCCCAACCCGGTCATTTCTAATAACAGGAGCGAAACCCCGGGCCAAAACGAGGCTGGGCCCCATGTCGCCTTGGAAACGAAAGACGCTCCTGGCGCTATCGGAAGGGACCGCAACAACCAAACAGAGGTTTGGAAAGGCGGAGACTTCCTATTGATTGCTAGACTGCCAAAAGCCGGAAGGATTTTACGGAGACGGCGGGAGTGTTTTAGAGAAAAAAAATACCCCCCACAATGATGACACATCTCGGAGCCTTTGGGTTTCTCAGCCCGCTATCCCCCTAAAAATTAATTCAAACTCAAATTTGATCATCAATTTGTCATCTCACCCCTAACAGAGGTAAAAGATGAATGTCCAAAATTGGGATTACATTTGTTCCCCCACTAAATTCAACTTATTCAGATGGATTAAAGTCTATCAAATTTGTTTGCCGGAAATAAGATGGCACAAATTACATTGTTTAAAAAGAGGAAGGATTGTATGGAAAATATGGGCCTCAGTGAAGGGATTATTGGAGGGTGGTGAATGATGAAATTACTATATGACATATCTGAAGATACGAAGTAAATACAGGCCAGGGGACCCTTTACTGAACTAAACTAAAAATACGGAATGCTCCTCAAGGAGAAAATGTCATGTGTGGACTTCTTTATCTCCCAGGTCACTTCAGACCTGAGAGACTTGAACAGGAAATTTCGTTAATTGCACTCGAGATGAGCGAGAGGCAATACGGAAATTAGAAAGGGGACCATAATTTAGTTGTGAAACACTTTGACATGGGCGGGAACATTGTTCTACTGGGTCCATCCTAATATTTGGAATGTGTAACAAACTGTTGGATGACCACTCTTGTTATCGCGTTGTACATAGCGATCGACAAGATATTTTAAAACATGATACTATTGAATATCCTCGACTGCAGCTCGAATCACACAAAACTCATTTCAGCAAATGAATCTTGAGTTATCTATTTCCTAAATTCCCAAGAAACTGCTACTTTTATAGCCTACCAAATACATAAAGGGACAATCTTTAAAAGGTGTCGATTGTGTCAGGTAATTTAGGGTCCCTAAACTCAAAACTGCGGTAATTTCTCGATGAATCTTGGCCCCATTTGTAGAATCTCTATCCTCGTTCACTAAGGACACTCCGGACCTATTGAGAAGCTGGATGGTATACATATTTCCCCTGAAGCTGGTGGCCAGCATGATGTGGAGGCGGCTATATACTAGCATATCACATACCCTAGGCATACAAGCTGGAAAACCTTTTCTCGGTTGGCCAGAGGAATACAATTCGAGGCAACATAGGAATTTGTTGTGGAGACTACTTGAATTTGTACTACAAGAAAATTACTTTTTATTAAATGGATAGGTTTCCTCCACCAGCTGAGAGGGACTTCCATGGGCAGCCTTGGCGCTCATCTTACGCAAATTTGTACCTCGGCTGGTCGGGAGAGCCTTCTAGTCTTTTGGGGAGTCCATGTCTAGAATGGACAGGGGACAATAGGCTGTGGGACTCGTTAGATAGACGATGGTCTTCATCGTCTGGAACGGCACCCAAAGACTCTTTTCAACTCAATTTATGGACAGGTTGAATCACAGATGAGCTAGGACTTAAATTTAATCTGATATAAAACCGCATGTCTTACCCTTCTGGGATGTGAAAATCATAGAAAAAAGGTATGGCTCTATCCACCTCCTTATATCGGGAAGCCTACATCTCCAACTCTTTACTGCATGGCGAAGCAGTCATCTGTTCCTCTAAAAAGAGGGATTCCTCGAGGCCATTTTTAGCGGCTACGTCGCAATTGTTTCGAATACTACGGATTTTTAAGACACAAGCCGATGATTAAAAAAACAGATTTAGGGAGAAAAAATTACCTGTAGATGTCGATCCTTATGAGGATACCATCATGCACTCAATACGGCGCGGTCCAAGTTACTTATCCAAAAAAAACAGGCACTCAATTTGGATAATAATGTCGGCACGCATCATTGGTACTTTTGATGAGCATCCAGGAGGATAGAGAGATCTTTATGAGGCATTGGAACATCTAAACTTTAGATCCGACACCAGATATTAAAGAAAAAATTGGGACATATCCATCGGTTAACATTTAGGAAAGGACATAGTTTGCAGGTTTCTTTAGGTCCATAGCCATTTACACACCTCCTCATAAAATACCTGTTGGGATAGGGCAACCTCTTGGATGCTTTAAATGTTAGCAAACTGTGTAACTTGTATTTGGTAGGAAACTGGGAAAAAGATTTACCAATCAACACACTGGACAAGTCTTTGAGATTCGAACTTTCATTAACTGTTAAAATCCACGGGGCATTATTTATCGGGCAATGCCAGTGTGGTAAGGGAATATGTTGGCAAGACTTTTCGAGAGTTTGTCGCCGCGATTGGCGAGCATCTGGGTGACATACGAACACCAAAAGGACATCCCATCTCCAGACATATTTGGTCCGTACATAATGGTGGCATACAACACCTGAGATTTTTGGGGGAAAGATATGGTAAAATGTGGGTCCTCGTAAAGGGAACCTAGACAAAACTCTATTATGAAAGAATGTTTTGGAGTTATACTCTCAAGACATGACATACTCGATGGGCCTTAATGAGCAAACTCAATTTCCAATGCTTTCTATGATAAAACTAAGTTTTGGGTACATACTTGGTTGGACACAGTATTCTTGTGTGTCTCTAGATATTTTGGGATCTATCTGAGCATTGTCTTCTAAGCATCACCTGTCTTTGACCATGGTCGATGGTTTCCGGGCTATGCATAAATAAATTACTAGTGAGTTGACACTAGCTGCGCAGGTCTGGAGAATCCAATGGCTCGCGTGATGTGGCTCATCATTGTGGGTGTATTATTTTCTCTCTGAATTACACTCCGCCGTCTCCGTAACGTCACTTCCGGCTTCGGCAGTCTAGCATTCAGATAGGAAGTCTCGCGATCCATGCCTTCTGTTTGGGTTGTTGCGGTCACTTCCGCATAGCGGCAGGAGCCGTTTGCGTTGCCAAGGCGACATGCGTGCCTTATCCTCGTTTTGGCTCGTTGAACGCCTCCTGATTATTAGAAATGACGCGGAGTGCTGTTCAGACACATGTGAGTACGCGCTTCTCTGGTAAATAGAGCGCGCTAGTTTTCAGCACAAAGCACTCCATAGCTGTGTTCTTTACATTAGGAGCATATGCTTCCTCTTGTTTCCTCGAATGTTTATGTACCGCAACTTGTATAGGTAAGATCTCAAAACCATGTTTTTCTTAGTTTTTACACTGTACACTTTTTTGGTTATTTTCATCACCTATATATATTTGTATTTTCATTCGTATTTTCTATTTAATGCTATAGACCTACCAATCATTGTCTCCCCTGAGGAGGTTCTGGGTAGGCGCCGAAAAACATGTTGGGACTTCATTAAGTAAGGCTTATCTTTTTCCTTACCTATGCCAATGATGTTGATTGAGGTGCAATTTAGGGTAAGTTTATACTAGGGGGCTGGTCCAGTCGGGGTCGTCCTTATCGGGTCGTCTTGAATATTCCGAGTATTAGGCTAGGGTTCTCATAGGTCTATTAGGGTGCAGTAGGGTTAGTGCTTCTCCCCCTTGTACTCCTTAGTCCTGTCACCTACTCACCTGCTCCCAGGATAGTGTTTATTGCGGGATATTAGCGCTGTGTGGTTAATCCTGTATTTCTTTTCATGAGATTAATTATTATTTTTCTTGTCTAAATAAAAGTTATATTTTACTTTTATTCTGTGCACTCCCACCAATTGATATAGTATATTTTGTATTTTTTTTAAGTGTTTGTGGAGACTTTGCTTAGTCAGATATTTACGTGGTTTTTATAAATACTATAAGTTGACCCCTGCCATAGTGGCCTCATTATCGGACGACATGTCTTCTAAAATGCAACCTACAGCGCAGGGAGGTAAGCATACCTCTACTTTGTCGCCTCATGCTGCAGCCTGGGCATTCCCGCCTGATACCTGGGATCTTCACTCTAATGATGAAACTGCTCCTCTTGATAACTGGGGCTCTTCTCCTTGAATTTATAGGAGCGAATCTAGTGGCCCTGGCTGCTGAACCTTCCCATGTCTAGGCACACCTGACTGGAAATATATGCTTACATCTTCCCCACATAATAGAGGACTTTAACAATTAAATCGCTGAAGTTCAAAGCCGTGCTGGGTCGAGGTATTGCCGCGGTTCAGAGGGATATACGACAACTAGCTGGTGGTGGACACTCTTGAACAAAGAGCGCATGATGATACCGTCGCTATGTCTCTGATATGCAGCAAGTATGGCATCACAAGCTAAGCTACTTCGTGACCACCAACAAAACACCTGGAGGATCTAGACAACAGGGGGCAAACAGAATAACATAAGAATCAGGGGTCTCCCTGAGCCGCCAGGGAGGGAGAATTTACAACCAGACACTGGTGATCTAATTTACGGACTGCTGGGAGAGCCTTCTACCCATAACATTAAGCTGGACCATGCTCATCGAGCCCTTAAACCTAAGGGCCCAACCTCCCGCCCCAGGGATGTTATTTGTTGTGTACATGACTTCCAGCTGAAGGAAAAGATTATGGCCAAAGCCAGATTATTGCGTACAGTGGAACACCAAGGAGCCCCTCTTCAGTTATTCCTAGACCTCTCATGGATAACTCTGCAGGAAAAAAAACCGGAGGTCATTTGAGGCCTTTATTGGATTTATTGAAAGATCGTAATATTGCATATCGATGGGGGTTCCCTTTTGCTCTTTCAGTAACGAAGAATGGACGCTCTGCAATACTCCGAGATTTTGAGGATCTCCCAGATTTCTGTGCCACTCTGAACATTCCTGTACCTGAGTTGTCCAACTGGAACCCTGTTGTTCCGCCCCTGGCCCCAGATTGGCAACGTGCTCATTCTCAAAAAAGGCGCCGCCCTCGAGACCCCTCAAAGTCTCCTCCGCGTCGTTCTGCTTTCACGGGGACCTGATTTTTGGATGGGAGGGGGGTATGATGGAGCTCCCTTATGGTCTGCCTTTCTTTGGGTCATGCTAAGTGTATGGCGTTAATGGCCTTCATGTTCACTGCTCTTAGTTAGAGAGTTTTTCTCTTCTCAGGTTGCTAGAGAGAATGTTAATTTTACATAACTGTTGATTTGCTATGTTCTTTTTCTTAAGACTATAGTTCTTCCCCTTAGCTTTATTATTCTTAGTGAGGGATTGCCCCCTTCTATATAGGTAATATGCAGGGTTTCTTGCATTTGTAGTTTAATATCAGTGATTGCTCTGGAGATCCATCTGATTTTTCTTAGTTGCCTTCGGTTGCACTTTGCGGCCCCCAGAGGCTGTAACTGATATTTGTGATAGATATTTTTTATATTTCATATTGGTTTCAGAGTTTTCTAGTTCAGGCACTCTAGTATTCTTTGCCTCTCCAGAACTTATATTGTTCTGGTGTTTGATTAATGACAAGTTTACAATGTTATTTGTTGTTTTGTTTGGTCTTGTGTCTCCTTTTCCCTCTTGTTTCCACAGCTCCCTTTGAACATGTCAGATTTCCTTCCCTTCGCGGATTGGTATGTTACCCTAAGTCTTCTAACTTGCAGTCCAATCATATAGCTGGTCTATCTGTTAGTTATCCCGATGGTCAAGGGTCTAAACTCGAATGCCAAAAGACAGCTCTTGGTTACTGATCTTAAATGGGAACCGGCGGATATTGTCTTTTTACAAGAGACCCATTTCGATAAAGAAGGGAATTTCAATTTTATTAAGCATTTGTATTCAGTACAGTATGTGGCATCTCAGCTGGGGTCGCTATTCTTATTTCCAGGTCCTGCCCTATACAGATTCATGCAGCATTTTCTGACCCTGGGGGCTGATTCTTGATTTTAGAGAGGGTCCTGACTGGCACACCTATCATTTTATGTAACGCGTATTTACCCAACACTGGGCAGCTGTCCTTCCTTAAAAGGCTCTTGCTTCGCCTATTGCGTCTCTCCCCTTCTCCAACTATTATAGGAGGAGACTTTAATCTCGTCTTTTCCGAGATTTATGACAAATTACAAATACTTCAAAACACCTCCTCTCGGGCTCAGCATTGTCTCTCCAGGGGCTTTCGTCAACTGATACAACAGTTCCACTTGTTTGATCTGTGGCGCATACTCCACCCATCGGATAAGGTCTTCACTTTTTACTCGAATCAGCATCAGACACATTCTAGCATAGATTATTTCTTTGGAAATGTTTTAGCCCTTCGAATGATGGAATCTGCTGACGTGGGTTCGATAACGTGGTCTGACCACGCCCCAATTAGTCTCACATTGACATCTAGGAACTTCTCTTTGAGGAAGTGCCACTGGAGACTCAACGAATTTCTGCTCAAGAATTCTCAGACCAGGGAAGAGGTGCGACAACACGAGAGGGAGTTTTTTGAGTTTAATTCAGGCTCTGTAGACTCCATGGCTATTCTATGGGAAGCTCATAAAGCACTGATGCGAGGGAAATGTTTGCGCTAAGTTCCCGTTTGAAAAAGGATAGGGAATTTCAGAGAAATGCTTGCCTTTCTCAGTTAAAGGTGTTGGAAACTAAATTAGCAATGAACCCAACTAGGACCACCCTGCGGCAGGTACTGAGTTTGCGGTCCAAATTGAGAACCCTGGCGTTGCACTCTACTGAGAAATTGCTGGTCTTTCCACGACATTAGTATTATGAAAGGGCCAACAAACCTCACTCTTTATTAGCAAAGATGCTTAGGGATGAGGCGGCTCAGTCAGCCCCTTATTCTATTAAAAATGGTGCCGGAATCCCGTGTACTGACCCCGACTCTGTAGCGGGTCTTTTCCATTCTTTCTTCACTAAGCTGTATAACATTCCAGAGCCCTTTCCCCCTTTTTCACCGGGGTTAGGGAAGCCTTTGCAGGACTTCCTCTTGTCCAAACCCTTTCCCAAAACTTGGCGCCAATGATGTAGCCTGTTAAATCTCCCATTACTGGGGAGGAAATTTGTTAATACCTTTAAAGGGGGTTTTCCGCCGGGAAAATCCCCGGGGCCAGTGGCCTTATTTTATCTTTATTCCCAAATATTCCAGCCTCAATTGTTTCCCAATAGGGTTGGGGTTTTTTAAAAATTTTTTTTCTGGCGGGGCTACTATTCCGCCCCAATGCTCCATTCATTTTCACCTTTAAAAACCCAAACCCGGATAAGGCCCCCCCTCGGAGTGCGTAGCCAAAACCCATCCCCTTTTTGAACGCCGATCAAAAATTTTTACCAAAATTGGCGAATAGACTTTTCCTCTCTATTTCCCGAAATTTGGGTGCATAAAGATCAGGGGGATTTGCCCCGTGTAGGCAGGTGGGACAAATAAAGGGCGTCGACCTGATTGACATTTGAATAGGAGTGGGGACCCTAGGGGGTTCCCTTTGTTTGGGGCCGAATAGGGTTTTTGATCGCCTTAACTGGACCTTATTTTCACATTTGAAACATTTGGTTTTATGGGCCTTTTGTTGGGCACTCCGAGGCTCTACTTCACCCCCTGCCCCCAAGACCCCCATGCACTTCACAACCCTTAAAATACAAAAAGGAACCCAGAAAAGGGGTGCCCCATTTCCCCCTTGCTTTTTGCGCTCTGTATTGAGCTTTGGCTGCGAAAACAAAGCATGAGATATTAGAGGGGGTTTAGTTTAAAAGGGACGGAATTTAAGCTCACCCGTAGCAGATGTTCTCCTCACACTAACCAAAAATTATGGTTCCCTTCCTAAACTGCACGCCCTTTAACTAGCTTTGGGGCTTTTTGGGGTACAAAATAATCTCCAAGACGGGGGCTATGCAGTGAATATTTCTAGTGAATCTCTTGTCTCTGTTTTCAGGCCAAAATTTAATTATCGATGGCAAGCTGAAAGTTTGCGATACTTGGGGGGGGCATTTTTACCCGGTCTTTGCCTCTCTTTTTCAAGCATAAAAAAAAAAATTTCCCCCAAAATTTTGGTGGAGATTAAGAGATTTCTGGGAAAGGGGGAACAAATTTTGGCTCTATCCTTAAGGGGCCCCCTCAAACCGCACACTTCCCCTTAATATCCCCTATCCTCCCAGGACGTCAGATGGGTAGACTTTTCTAATGTAGTGACACCACCAAATGTCTGATTGCGGGGAAAATTTGGAAGCAAACCTCTATTCCCCAAGCATGATGTTTTTCTTCGCTTATAGGAAAATAGACGTAGGAATACCCCCCTGCCTTTCTTAACCAATTGGACTCCTTTGACCGCTATGGAAACCTGGATTTATTTCTTCCTTCAAGATTTGTAGAATCTCCTATTGATATGGTTGGACTGCGGGTTTTGTGCAGGGAATCTCTTTGTCCTTTGTACGTGTTTTTTGTCCTCATCTTGTTAGTTGTCTTTTTTTTAATTGTTTATTTGGCTAAAGGGCCGTCGTTCATTAACCGATTATTTTCCCGGAGGTGCAAGCTAGTACTTGGGCTTTTTTTTTACATTTATTTGAATTATATGGGGGGGTTGTTGTACGCCCCTACTGTTGAATTTGCAAAATGCCCTTTTGTATTTCTTTTAATAGCCCGCTGGCTTTAGTTGTAAAAATCGAACAAAAATTTTTACAGTTTAAAAAAAAAAAAAAAACTACAGAAGAAATGCAAATTTTCCATTTACTTATTATTTTTGGGGTCAATTTTGTTTCTTTTTTGGGTTTTCAATTAATGGATTTTTTGACCAATTGAAACGGGAACGAAGAACAAAGGAAGGCAAAATTTATTAGTGACATCAAAGCAAAATTACTGAGACACCGACTCCACTTTTTGGGGGGGCCTCACAAAGTACATCGTTTTTAAAAGAAACAACACAATAGTGAAAAAATTAATGTTTGCCAAAAAAAGCAAATCCCAAGAACGAAGTGGCTGGTTTTTAGATGTATATAACTGAAATCACAACACGGGATTTGACACAGAATTCCCCAAAAAAAAAATTTTGGATTTTTTTAATTTCTTGGCCACGTTTTTAAAATCCCCCCCACGGGTTCTAAGGGTTATGGATTTCAGGCGTGCATGTGGCAGAAATAAACACCCCCTTTGTATTTGCCCTAAAATTTTCCCCCACAAAAAAGAGGAAAATTAAACCCCTTGGGGTAAAAAAATTAACCTACAGAAAAACAGATAAAAATTTTCGGGTGTATAGGGGTTTAAAAATACACCCCCCCCTGTTTTTTTTCCCCAAAAATTTACCCCAAAAAACAAGAGGAAAAATTTAAAAAAAAAAAAAAACCCCAAATTTTGGTAAAACCCATACCCTCCCAAAAGGGAATTGAGAAAGAAGCCAAGCACGTATGAAAAGAAAATATACAAAACCCTGTATTTGCCCCCCAAATTACCCCCAAAACAAGAGGATAGTTTAAAATTTTTTTTTAAAAGTTTTAAAATTTACCCTACAAAATGAATTAGTAAAATTTCAGGTGATATGGGGAAAAAAAGGAACACGGGCCTTTTATTTTTTCCAAAAAATTTCCCCCCACAAACAGAGGTTTATTTTAAACCCCTTTAGGTTAAAAACCCTACAGAAAAAAAAAGAGGGAATTCAGGGAAATATGGGGAAAAAAAAAATACACACACCCTTTTTTTTAAAACCCCCATTTTACCCCAAAAAAAAAAGGGGGTTAAATTTAAACCCTTAAAGTATAAAATCCCCAAAGAATAAAAGATAGGGAATTCGGGCGTAATGGGGCAAAAATACAACACCCTTACTTTTAATCCCAAAAAAAACCCCCAAAAAAACGGGCCCCAAATTTTTAACCCCTTTTTGGTAAAAATACCAAACAAAAAAAAAAACAGAGGGAAATTTTCAGGTGAAATTTGGGGGGAAAAAAATACAAAAAACCTGTATTTGCCCCCCCAAATTTTCCCACAAAAAAGGGGAAAGAAAAAACCCTTTTTGATTAAAAAAATTACCCTACAATTTGAATGAGGTGGAATTCAGGCTTTATAGGGGGGAAAAAATGCACATCCCCTTTGTATTTACCCCAAAAATTACCCCACAAACAAGGGGCCCAAAATTTACCATTGGGTTTTTAAAAATACCCTACAGAAAAAAAACATTTTGGGGAATTCAGGGTATAGGGGGCTGAAAAAACAAAAACCCCCTTATCGGGACTCCTAATTTCCCCCCCAAAAAACAAAGGATACTTTAAACCCCTTGGGTAAAAAAATACCAAAAAACATTTAAACCAATGGAATTGGGGCATGAAAGGGGGCAGACTTTACACCCCCCCGGGGATTTTTGGAAAATTTTCCCCAAAACAAAACTAAAACCCAAAATAAAAAAAAAAAAAAAAAAAAAAAAAAAAAAAAAAAAAAAAAAAAAAAAAAAAAAAAAAAAAAAAAAAAAAAAAAAAAAAAACAAAAAAAAAAAAAAAAAACAAAAAAAAAAAAAAAAAAAAAAAAAAAAAACCTTTTTTTTTGGGAGGGGGGGGGGGGGGAATTAAAAAAAAAAAAAAAAAAAAAAAAAAAGGTGTACATGACCCCAAGGGTTTTCACCCCAGTCTTTTCAAAAAAGGGAGTTTGTTTTGTAAAGAGTGTTTTTATAATGCTGCGGGCAGTTGGGATGTTTGGGGTACCGGGGAAGACACATTTATAATTTTGAATTTTAACAGGGGCGCCCGAAATTTAAGGGCTTTTGGAGTCACGGGAAAGCCGGCCCCGGTCGCTGTTTTGGCTTCTTCTGCAAATGTTTTTGGAGAGTCCCCCCCTTTCTTCCTCCCGGGGTTCTCTGCCCCATGATGTGCTCACGGCCCCTTTTTGGGAAAAAAAAGACTTTCTTTTCCCCGGGCGATCACCATAAACTTCGGCTTCGTGCAGAAACAAAGTTTTCCTGAAATTCTAAACGAATTCCACTTAGTTAGAATCGATTCGCCCATCTCTAGTGTCTGGTATTGTTGATCATTAATATGCATGTACACGTCAGCTGGTCTGTCATCCGTACTCATTACCAGTCTAGTATAATATTGTCAGGTAGTATATATTAGACAAACCCTTTAGGTGTCTGGTATTGTTGATCATTTATTTGCATGTACACATCAGCTGATTTGTCATTATCAATCTAGTATAACATTGTCAAACAGTAGTGTTTTAACCAGCCTCAAATTAACCTTTACAGAAATGACAGTGCACTGTGTGGGATGACCACGGGCCATTATGCACAGTATCAGGTCTCCTCCTTCCTCACTTATATTCTGGCCATCACACTTAGAGATATCAGTGCTGTCATATATCTCCTACAATCACTGATAAACAGCAGCAGTGTAGATAGTTACTTGGTAGTTATACTTAGCAAGGTGGAGCCAAGAACAAACAAAACTCTTCTCCATTGTCTACAGGGCATAATATAGAAAGTGAATTCCAATGGGTTTTAATGACCTCATAGAAATTGTTGGGGGGCTAGGAAGATTCCAGCTGATCAACACTACTATGCTCTTTATCCCTATGTTATTTATGGCTTGTCATAACTTTCTTCAGAATTTTTCGGCTGCAATACCAGCCCACCGTTGTCGGATACCAACTGTGGATAATTCTACAGTAATTTCTAACCAAAGTAGCCTGGCTGCATTCATACCAATGGAGGACCAAAATGCCAAGAGCTGCATGCGGTTCCGAAATTCTGAATTTATAGATTGGAAAAATGGTACTTTGACAAAGGACACTGAATTTTGCAAAGATGGCTGGGTTTATGATAGAAGTGCCTTCACTTCCAC
Organism: Phyllomedusa bahiana; assembly: GCA_025379985.1. Taxonomy (NCBI): domain Eukaryota; kingdom Metazoa; phylum Chordata; class Amphibia; order Anura; family Hylidae; genus Phyllomedusa; species Phyllomedusa bahiana. The sequence continues at coordinate 53,698 of JAODAL010012497.1, read as the reverse complement.
CATCATCACTGAGGTATGTATATAAAACATACAGGGTATCTAGACTACTGGAACACAGTAAGAATATCATTCATGTTTATTCTATGCATTTTATATAAATGCTTTCTTATGGTTAATAGCCTGTTGATTTTTTTTATTTTTTTATTTTTGTAACTACTCATTCAGAAGTAGGCACATTCTATAATTAATAGTTGATTCAGATTAACATGGTGGCAGATCCATTGATAGATAGAAGGAAGCCCCTATACAATGATAGTGTGTGGGACCCTCTTAGAGCTCTCTAAAGGACCACAGGTAATTTTTGAGCTAAATAATTCATTATCTCAGTCCTTTACAATCTAATAGACTGTAGAAAGCTGAAGTTGCAGAGTTGACAAATGTTATATACTAAGAATACCAAAAGAAATTGTATCCAATACAGTAATATAGAAATGTAAAAACATTTAAATCTTATTATAAACAATTAAAAAATATATCAGTAACAGACAAAATCACACCCAAATAAAAAATATAAAAAATACCACCAATACCAACTAAACCCACTGAAACATAATGCTATACATCATATAGGTGATAATAATATCAAAACATCACATAAATAAGTACAAAAACATCAATTTTATACATCACCAAAGATCAGCAGATTAGAATGAACGAGACACCCCGATGCGCGTTTCGCCTGCGCTTTCTCAAGGGGAATGATGGTGAGTATCAAAAGAGGGCGCCATATATGTAAAAATTCAACCAATTCAATATAAGCAAACATGATTGTAAGCCCCCACCAATCAATAAAAAACCTATGCCAGTGTTAATATAATAAATGGAAAATCCACAATATAAAATCAAAAACAGAGCAAAGCAGAGTCCATATATGTATTAAGAAGCACACAATTAAATATAAGAGTGTGAGAAAAACATACTTACAGCACCTGAAAATAACTAAAGCTCTGGAAAACAAGGAATAGGATGTTATATACGAGTAGGTAGCCTGTCCCAGCCTGGTGACTGTAATAGAAAAAGCATTCACATCACACTGTATATTCCTGTACAGCACATCAATGTGGGCGCTGGCTATGAGTGTAGCAGGAGTTGCTCTCCTCCACACTGGTGAGTGGGTGACGTAACATCATTTTCCCTCAATTCAAACCTGGTGAGTGCAGGCCACAGTGTCCTCTCTATGTATGTATCTTTATATTTATAAATGTTAGTGACTGTGGTCGCATAGCTCTCTCCATTCATATCTATTGGAGTTCCAAATACAGCCAAGCACATTCATTTGGCCATATTTGGAACTCTCATATAGCAGAATGGAGAAAGCAAAGCAAGTGCAACTCTTCCCTACTGCTAGCTCATTGTGGAGGTAAACAAATTAGAATACCCCTTTAAAGATTCATATATTTGTTAATGATATTTGACTTCCATTGAGTTTTGTAGGTAGAAATTTTAAGGTTGAAGGGGATGTCCAGTAAGAATCGTATACGATTGTATTGTACGAGTGGGGAGATAAGCAGGGCCGGGACGAAGGGTAGGCGAAGGTAGGTGATCGCCTAGGACTCCACTTCATCTCGGGAAGGAAGGGGGCACAAAGTGGAGTGAGCTAAATTTTACATTGGGTGGGGACGGGTGGGTCGCTACAATACCTTATTTGCCTAGGGCACCAGAATACCTTGTCCCAGCCCTGGAGATAAGTGATATGTAGGGTCGCCGAAATTACGGTAATCCATAGTTCTCATTGAGAACTATGGATTACACCTCCTCTCCCCGGGCGTACAATACGGAGATAAGTGACATGTCAATTACTTGTGACGATTACGCGCCGCGAGTAATGACAGTCTATGGGGCCGGCGGGCTGTTGGCCCCCCGATTCGCGGGAGTGCACGACGATCAGCGCGACTCCCAAACACCCGTGTAATTGCGGGGCGTACTGTACACCCAGCAATTATGCCGTGTGAACATAGCCTTAGGATGCTTTCACACGGTGCGTTTTTGGTGCGTTTTTTGATACGTTTTTTGTACAGAAAAGCACAGCAATTAATACTCTAAAAATGCGTCAAAAACACACCAAAAACACAGCGTGTGAAAGCACCCTTAGGCACTTTCTTCCCTTATTGGCGGGGCCTCACCGATTCAAATTGTCCCACATCCCGCCTTTGGCCAGTATACAGAGCGGTGCGGACAGAGAGAAGCGGGTCCGGCTCCAGTTACAGCGTAGGAGATGTAAGTAGAAAAAGCATGTATGTGAAGCTGTAACCGGGAGCGCGGACCCCCCTCTCAGCAGCGCCCCCTCCTCTCCACAGCGCCCGCTACTCTCCCCAGCTCTGTAGCCCGTGGGGGCCCTCAGCCCTGTAACCCATTGTGGCCCCTAGCCAGCCCAGCCCTGTAGCCTGTGGGGGCCCCCAGTCCTGTAGCCTGTGGTGGCAACAAGCCCACCGGTAGTCCATGGGGGCCCCCAACCGCGCTTGTGTGTGGGTCTTCCTCCCTGCCGTGTGTGTGTGTGGGAGGGGAGGGGGAGGGACTATCATTTGGTGAACTATGGATGAGGAATTTGTACATAGGGAGGGAGACACAGGTAGGAAGATGATAAAAAAGTGAGGAGTCTTAGATGGTTGTGTTGTGAATTCTGCAGGGATGGGTCGTGGCCGGGAGAAGTCACCATTGCGGTCTGGAGCGGACGGAGAAGAAAAGGGAACGTGAATGACTCATCAGGCAAGACGTCAACTGTAAGTCACTAAATGTAACTGTACTGTGTACACTTGTATCTACCACTATATGGTCACTGTATGGCAGTAATATTGGTCTTATTGTAATGGTTTATATTCAGTGACAGTATGATGGTATCATTCAGCATCTTTATGTTTGTGGGGGGGGGGGGGGGCGCAGACGCTTCAGCTGTATGGGGCTCTGAAATTTCTGTTGCCGGCCCTGCTTAGAAAATGCTCTGCAGTCAGGTTTGGAGACCTACAAAGAACTTCAGGGCTGTCTGTACATTAGGACTGCTTAAACAGCAGCCTGTTCTATTCTGATACAGAGTTTAACTGCATACAGGAGTATGCTAATACACTGTAAGTATAAAATTGAGTCAAAAAATGGAATACAAATGTAAAATAAAAAAGTATTTAAAAAAATCTAAAAGTGAATATTTATTATAAAATAATATCTACAAAAAATCTGCACCTATAGAGTGAGTATATTATCGACATGACTGCGGAAACCTGAAGAATTTGTGAAATGTGAATGATATAAAAAAAAAATGCCTAAAACTATTTTTTGTATATTCAATATTTAAACAAATACATTACAATGTAACTGTACCAATAAATAAAATCTCTAATATATAAAATTGTAGAGCCACGTCAAAAAGCCACGTGAAAGAACAAAAAAGTTATGGCTGCAAAAATGGAAAAATGTTACTGGTCTGTAAGGTTAAAAAAAAGGGGAACCTTTTACCTACATGTAAACTGTGGACTATTAGGCTTTGTCTCCACTGCACAGAAAAACGTCTGAAAAAAAGACTGTAAAGATGTCCCATAGACTTGCATAGTAAAAACATCCTGTTGTCTCCACAGAAAGTTTTTTTTCTGCTTCTTTTTTTTTACTGGTCGTCTTTTGAAACATGTTGTAAAAAAACGGCAGAACCAGGCAAAAAAATTTACTATTGGAGTCTATGTAAAGCACCGGACGTTTTTTGGCGCATTTTTTGGAATGAAAACCCACCCAGGAGGTTAAAGTCCCACCTATTAACACAGGTTATACCTTATCAATTCTGCATACAAATGTCCAATGTGTCCTCGTATGTACCCTTCGTAATAAAAGTTATCTTGCTTTTGTCGCTAACGGATTTTGACAAAATTTGGCGCTAATAAAGTTATCTCTGGATTTTTAGTGACAAAAGCAAGATAACTTTATTAGGGCCAAAATCCATAAAAAAAAACGGATTTTTAGCGGCAAAAGCAAGATAACTTTATTAGCACCGAAATCCGTAAAACGACTACAAGATTATATATAAATGCAATAATGTGCTTTACACCCCCTTTTATAGGGTCGAGTAACATGCAATGGCTTGATTTATGCATATATTAATAACCAGACTTCAAGACAAGCAAAAATGCGCCAAAAAACACAAAACGCGCCAAAAAACAGCCGTTTTTTTCAGCAGCTTTTGACAGGCAATGGACAAAAAAAATCAGTTTTATGAATGTTTTTAGTATTTGGTTTTCAGGTTGTTTTTTTGTTCACTCCAGTGTAGACAGAGCCTTAGAGTAATTTATGATCTTCTGTGGATTTGAGTTAAATGACATTTTTTTCTCTCTCCTGTAGTGGGATTTAGTCTGTAACTATCGTAAAATGAGGCAAGTAGCTCAATCAATTTACATGGCCGGGGTTCTGGCTGGAGCTTTTGTGCTTGGAAGTTTGTCTGACAGGTAATGTCATATAAAATATCTAGTAGTAAACCTCACATGAGCACACCTGCCTTTACCTTCCATTCACTTAAAGCTCACCATGCTGTTTTAAAGAGCCACAGGCAGCTTCAGAGTCATGATTTCAGATAAAAAGCAATCCTTTTCATGAGACAACCCCTTTAAAGGGGTTTTGCCACGATCTAATGTTGACGTGGGATCCTCCAAAATGTGTATTTAATCACTTTTCTAAATATATGTCATAAATAAAGTGAAGCCTCTGAGCTACAGCCTGACTAAGATGCCCTTGGTTTCCTGACAGTTTACATTAGACACGACCAGGAGCTGACATGAGCTGATCTGGCCCCGCTTGCGTTGTCTGCACTTATTATCTGATGGCAGGGAACATGAACCAGCTTTGAAGGGACTGGAGAAAACGATGTTGTGTCTTTTGTTTAGAGATTCGACTGGTTGTAATGTAATTATATGAGTAAACATGTACACATTCCCTGGCATCTCTGTTCAGTCCCCCTCCCTCTTCCTGAAGGATTGAAAGACACTGCCTGCTGAGCTTATCTTCTCTCCTGAGCAGAAAAGAGGGAGAAATAAAACGCATATAGCTTGTGCACAATACAGTTATCCTGTGGGGATTAGCAAAACAATGTTTGCTCAATTACAGAGACTGAGTATCAGGAATGTGCATGGGAGGTGGAGTGATGACATCACAGAGGAGGTACTTGTTTTTTTTAAACACAAACACAATGCCCCTTTTTCAAGCCTCGAAAGGGGAGTATCAGCCTGTTAGGTAAGGAACTCACTTCTTGGCAATACCCCTTTAAGTAGTTCTGAGAAAACACAGATTAGAAATAAGTGAAGAGAGATGAGTTTGTTGTGTTGATTCCGTCATGTCATTATATAATACATACTGATTTTATTTTTCTTAGGTTTGGACGGAAAACCATCCTGAGTAGTTCATGTCTCACAATGGCGGTATCTGGCACATGTGCTGCCTTTCTTCCCAGCTTTGTGACTTACTGCGTCTTCCGCTGCCTGTGCGGGATCGCCTTCTCTGGAATTGTTCTCAACACCATCTCTTTAAGTATGTGAACATTTACAGTAAATTACATGTCGTTCCTTAGAAATTTTTTTTAACTGTCAGTTAACTTATGTATTTCAAGTTTGGCATTATTCTATATTTATATATCATCAATTTATTAAAAATGAATGGTGACATGTATGATTTTTGGCGCCCTGGCGCCATTTTTTTTGCACGCATTTGTAGCGTAGAATGCACTTGAATCTATGAACCTGTTCTACGCGGGTCATAGATTTAGCGCTTTCTAGCTACAAAGCAACACTTCTGGCTCAGGTAAACCACTTTTAAAGTGGTCTACTTGTTCCAGCAGTAATGTGCCTGAAGATTTTTTACATTTAATAGGCATTTATGATTTTGGAGTTGTAGCTGTATCTGACAAACATTTGGTGACAATTGGTTTTAAATTATCCCTTGAAACTGTTTTATTTGCATTAGTCTATGTGACCTGTTGCAGTGTAATTTCTTTGTCCTTATCCTATATCCACTGTATTAGGGTGGACCTCCGTAGGTTGGTGCCGTTCTTTTCAGAGCTATTACTCTGTCATTAGGCAGGGATTCCTTCCATCATTCCTTTTCTCCTTCTTTTTGAAATTGTATCGGGCTATATAATGAGGTATTTATACTGAGGGAACATACCCGTCTGTTGATTACTTAATGTCAGATGGTATTCACAGTGGTGTGATATATTGTTGTCTTGATTATTTTAAATAGTGAATTAAAAGTCAATTTTTTTTCCTATTCAAACGCTTTTATTGAAAGAAAATTGGCAAGTGTATACAAAGTTACACATTACATAAAGTCAACAAAGTGCAGCATCACATCTGCAAGAAAGTGTAGTAACTTAATTCGCTTACATCTGAACCCAGAAACACAGGTATGCATAAGTAAGAATGTAATCACTGCAAATGAATTAATATCTCAGGCGACAGACAGAAGCTGAAGAAGTAACGATCAACCTTAGTATGATCATAAACATAGTCGACAATTCAAGAAGGCAACCTCATGTATAAACCGTGTAAGGTAACCAAAGAAGAAAAGATAAAAAAGAAGTAATAATTAAAAAGAAAGAAAAGAACAAATATATCGGGCATCCCGCATCTCAACAGTTGAAGAGAGAAATCTCACAGAGCTTCCCTCACCTCCTATCTACCCTTGTTCCTCCCTAGGTCCCTCCCCCTCCCACACTGCGGGAGAGTGCCCCTCAAGAACAGGTCAAATAGCGATCCGAGTCGCAGAAGGATATCCAATCCTCCCAGATATGTAAGTATTGGCTATAGCGTGAAGGAGAGTCAGTTCTAAATTCCTCCAGACGCTGAAGGACCTGGACCTCTTGGATCCAATCCGCTATGGACGGGCTAACGGTGGAAAGCCAGAGTCTGGGGATGACTATTTTGGCAGCAAGGAGCAGGAAAACCAGCAGGTGTGATTTAAGAAGGGTGGTGGGCAGAGGAATATCAAACAGGAACACTAATGCGGGATCATTGCGAAGTTTAATCCCCATGATCTGATGGATTATGTTCAGCACCCCCTTCCAAAAAGGCTGTAGGACAGGACAACTCCACCAAACATGAGTCATGGTGCCCCTTTCCTTTCCACATCGCCAAGAAGCCGCAGGAATGGAGAGGGAGAAGGAGTTAAATAGCGCCGGCACCCGGGACCACCTAGTGATTATTTTATAGTTTAGTTCATGGGCCATGGAAGACACCGAGGATTTATGAGCCAACTGAAATGCTTTGGACCAAACGTTCTCCGAGAGGATCACGTCTAGTTCCTTCTCCCAGCTACGTTGAAAAGGCAGCTCGACACGGGAACGAGAGTTAAGTAATAATTTGTACAGGCCCGAAATAAAAATCAATTTTAGGTTTTATCTTATTCCAGTGGAAATAATGCCCTTTCCCCAATGAATTCTATGCGGACAGTGCGACATGTGAATTTGTAAATTGGGTCAACGGACATAAAGGGACACCATTTGTCATGGATGAATATATATAAATATATGTATGTATGTATATATATATATATATATATATATATGTATGTATGTATATATATATATACCTACAGTCATGGATATAATTTGGATATACCATAAATACCCCTTTTAATTAGTAAATGAACAAGTAATTCATAAACTGTCTTATGTATTTATGACAGTTCCCCTCCCCCCTTGTTTGTAGATCAGGAATTATTCCAATACTTAATAGTGGGGTCTTCTGGAACTAAAATGTAACCAATGAATTAATCTTGCAGGTCTAGAATGGACGGCATCTAAAGGACGGACTTTGATTGGGACACTCTTCGCTTATGGATTTACATGTGGACAGCTGGTTCTTGCAGGGATTGCATATATGATTAGAGATTGGCGATGGCTTCAGTTCACTGTTTCTGCACCATATTACATCTTTTGCTTAACCTCATGGTAAGGTCCTTTACTCAATAATTGTGAGTTGTTCATTTTACCAAGTACAGTAAAGATGTGCAAAGGCTTTAAAATGAAGCTGGTAAATCTTACATAATAAACTAAAAAGATGGTCATTGCAGTATTTGATGCAATGTTTTGTGCCAAAGCCAGAAGTGGATTCAAAACTAATGTGAAGTATATATGAAGGACCTCTACTTCTTATTTCTGCTTGATCCATTTCTGGCTTTGGCTTGAAAAATTGCATCAATAACTGCAGTGGCATTTAAAACAAAAAAAAAAAACCTATGTGTAAAAGGCCTCTTTTTTTTTTTTTACTCTCAACACTTATAGCATGTCAATTAAAAAGAAAGCATAATCAGTGGAAGGCGGAAGGCAGGGATGGGATAATTCTCCCAAAAGACTCAAATCTTGTCTCAAAGATGAAACCTTTATACCTGAGTTAATAAACTTTGTATAACTGTGATACATTATTTTATATTGAATTATTTCTGTGCATGTGTTAGGTGGTGGAACAGCTTCAATGTCTTTACCCAGGAAATTATAATCTCATGCACAATTACTGATTACAAACTGACATGCTGCATTTTGCTGTTTGGCCACAAGATGCCACTGTTTTGAAAGTCTAAAGTGTAATGTATGGGAAGATATGTGATGGGACATGTGACTGGAAGGAGGGGCTGAGTGAGAGCAGCCATCTTAGAGAACAACAGATGGAAATGACAGACCAGACAGAGAATCCATGTTGAGCATCATTCCACAGATTCCCCAGCTGCTGTGGAATGTAGTTGTGTTTGTTTGTGACTGAATCCTGTTGAGAGAGAAGAGATTTGCTTGCTGAGTCATTGCGCTTGGAGAAGAGGACACATAGATAGAGTGGACATCGTGCCAGATCCATTGCGGAGAGGAGTAACCACCATCTTTGGTACCGAACTCTGACAGAGGGGTCCCTCATCCAGGAACTGTAACTGGTTGCTAGTCCAAACTAGACCCGGGTCGGTAAGTGCGCACGACAGCCCATTTGGGACTGTTTCCAGGCCTGAAGTTAGCTTAGTTAGGGTCACAATCTGTGTCAGGCCACAAGTAAGCATCTAGGAACAGTACCTGAGTGGGACGTGGGACGTTGAAGTATACCTTACATCGGTACTGTTAGCTTTTCAGCAAGCTCAGCTGATAGACTTATATTGGTATCTGTGTTCTGGCAATAGTAGGTATAGTTAGTAAGTTTGTAAGCTGTTGTGCTACCCTGCTGGTGCACCTTTGAAATGCACCCCCACACAATTGTCCTTGTTTCTCAGGGCATTAAGAGGTAAATAGCGAACGGCCTTTCCAAGTCGGTAAAGTTACTGTGTGTCCGTAGAACATATTTATGGTGGCACGCTGTGTAGCACAGGGGCCTTGGCTCACTCTTGTGTGCATGTAATTTTGGGGTTCCTGAGTGCACTTATTCATATAATTCAGTAAAGTAAAAGTTTGGTTGAACTGGTGTTGGAGTCGCTTTCCTTGTTGATGACTTCGCTGTATTCTGGGGAGCCCACCCCGGTACATGGCTTACACATATACTGAGTACTACCAGAGAGATGTGTATTTATAGTGCTTTAGCAGAAACCAGGATATGGAAAGTCAGCACCCAGACTAGAAGTGGCAGAGAAACATAGTAGGGATGGCTTAAGCAAACACTGGGGCCCATGGAGAGGGTATGGGCCACTTGCTGCACTCTCTCCTTAGGCCATGTCTAAACAGCATTGGATTCTTCTCATATTATTAAGCGGATTCAGTATCTAGAATCTGCAAAATCCAACTGTAACCAGTGCCCATAGACCACAATAGAAAATCCGAGCCGTAGTCTACACAGCACAGATTTTATATTGTCGGATTTCTAAACCGCCTGGTTCTGCCGGAATATAGAACATTGTCTATCTTCTGGCCGATTCTAGTACACTTCTATGCACTGGACCAGTTGAAATCCAAAAACCGACCACGCAACTGTGCAAACCTGCGCCAAAATCCACGGTGCGGAAATGTTAATATACTGTCGGATTTTCAACGGCATTTTAACATCAGCCATGTAGACATAACCTTACTGTTCTGTCTAGTTTCTCTTAGGGCATTTTCCCACGTCCCGGGTTTTCACCCGGTTTTACAGCTGGTTTTCGGTTTTGAAAGCAGTCTGTAAACCGGGTGTCAACCTTTTACACGGACTTCAATGGAAAATCCGTGTAACAGTCTCCACTAGACTGATTTTCCTCCGGGCGGTTTTTTAGACCACCGGCGGTCCGAAAAACATTTAACATGTTCATTCTTCCACCAGGTTTTCGGGCAGAACATGAACATGTTGGCACAAAGGGGGAGGGCCTGATCCGAAAACCATGGACAAAAGCCGTCCTCCTGCGTGCCATGGCCCCTAAACAGAGGGATTTCCGACCAGTATTTGTCCTGTGTCGTGTAAACGGCCCCTTACAAGGACAGTATAAGAAACTGTACGTGATACCTATGTAGGATACCTTATTCCTACATTCAGTGTAGATTCTCTTATACGGGACGTTGAGAAAACGGCCCTCTCAGCACTGATGTGCTCACGGGATTCTTCTACATGTTTTCCAGCCCCTTCGTATACCAGGTCTTCACTAATGTTGATCAAACCATTCGAGAAAAGTTATATTCAAGTGGAGCATCTCGATTTTCTTGAACGAAACTGAACCTTTTACTGTTCGTTTGAGTAAATGTTTGAGTTCTACATGGTGTTCAACACGCTGTTTGAATAGTTTTCAACGCCTTTCTGCACTTTTGGCAGCCATCCAATCAGTGCAGAGCACAGAGAAGTGTCAAAAATGTCATCGCTGAGGTGTAGGACTCTCATTGTCTGCTAAAATCACATGACCATGTTATATATATTTCACTGTACTGCGTTCTGAACGACATTTTCGGGTTACTCAATGAACTGTATAGACTGCTCTCTGCTGCCCTTTCAACAGGACAAGATTTGTTTATTAGCAATGTTAGGGGGGTTGGGATTGCTGGGTGTAGTGTTTAGCGATTTTTTTTCGACAAAAGGGTTTAAAACGGGAAGGTTTTTTTTTGGGGATCGAAATTTCCCAGATTTAAAGCGATTAAATTTAAAAATTAAAAAACTTTTGCATCCCTCTATTAAATCGCGCCTTTTTCGGCGCTTCCTGAATTTTGGCGGCCGCAAAAAAGATTTCAGAATAGGGGCAGGGGGGATGTGTGGCCCACTTTATGACTGGGATTTTGAAAGGTTTCGAATGGGGTGGAAAAATCCCCATGACCCCCCGTTTTAAAATTTGAACACGTTTCCGTTTTCAGCCTCAGTGTCTCTCAGCGTTCATAGGGGTTGGACCGCGTTTGCCTGTGGGCCCCCCAGCTCCGCGGGAAATTTGTCTATTTCTGCACAGAGAAACCTCTACTATTACTGTGATCCCCCCCCCCCCCTTTTCCCAAATTTTGTTTTGATTAGGGGGTTTGAACATTTTATGTAGTTAGCTAGAGAAATTTTTAAAACAGAATCTACCCCTGTAAATTCACCCGGGGGTGGGGGCGGGGGGGGGGGGGGGGGGGCCCCCGGGGGCGAACACAGAAAGTCTATCTTTAAAAAAACACGGTAAAGTTCACCAAGTTAGTGTAGACATTGTAGTAAAATTCTTTATTATTAACATTTTTGCTAGGGAAATATTTCTGGATTTTGGGGACCCGAACTTATTTTGGTAAAATCTTTTCTGTAACGCAGGTCCTTTGTTACTGCAAAACTCACTTTTATTTAAATTACATTTGATAGGTGGTCAATTTTTAACCCAAAAACACCCGTGACTGTTGAATATCCACCTTGCACTTAAATTACAAACCAAATCTTGTGCAGACAGGTTGTTTTTTTGCAAAAAATACCGTGTATCGTACGAAAAATCCAGTTACGTGTTTTTGATTTTGCGCACCCAGCATGTTTATTGACGCAGCATCTCGTAAAACTTAAAACGCAATTTTATATTCACCCGGTGAATTGAAAGGTGCAAAAAAACCGTTTATTATATCAAAACAAACATTTAGTGGTTTTTTGACTTTTGGCACCCGCACTGTTCTTTTACGCAGCATCTACGTAAAATTTAAAAAAGAATTTATATTCACCAGGGGGAATTGAAAGGTGCAAAAAAAAACAGTTTATTTTTAAAAAATAAGTTATGGTTTTTTTGACTTTTTTCCCCACCCCGAATGTTATTGCGCAGCATCTACGTAAATCTTAAAAAAAGCAATTCTATATTAAACCACGGTAAATTTAAAGGTGCAAAAAAATAAATTTTTTATCAAAAAATAACAGTTACGTGTTTTTTGACTTTTGTGCACTCAGACTGTTTATTGACCGCTCACGTAAATCTTAAAACAGCAATTCCCCATATTCACCACAGGTGAATTGAAAGGTTTTCTGTGACTTTTTTAACCAAATTGTTGCCCCCAAAATGAGCACGTATCCATTTTATGTTGTGGATTTAATTTCAGCTTCTCCACCTTTTTGGGTGTAAAAAAAATGAAGGGTTGTTGCTTCCCCCTAGATTTTAATGGTCATCGGCATAATCGATGCTCATATCGAAAAAAACCCTTTTCGATGCGGCCCATACGAATTCGATCGATCTGATAGCCAACGCAAAAACGGCCACACTACTGGGCGCATCTTTCCCACACCCAGAAGCTGTTTTTGGCGCCCATTTGCGGGTTCACATAACGCCTAACCTAATTACAGGGAATTAGAGAGGGGGGCCAAATTTTCCCAAAAAAAATTTGGGTTTCCCCGCCCTTTCGCCAAAATTTTTCCGAAAAAAAATTTTTTTTCGGTCCCGAATTACTTGGGGATGAATGGCTTTAAAAAAAAACAGCTTTTTTCCGGGCGGGCACAGGGGCCTGTAGGGGGGCTGTAAAACTTTTTGTCCCATGCAATTAGTTAGGGCAAAAAGGGGAGCTTGGTTTTTTGGGTCTTAAAAACCACGCTGTGTTTTAGTAGAAACACATATGACTGCCCCCCCGCTTTTAGAATGCTTAAAACTCAAAAATTTCCCCTGGGAAACTTAGGGGGGAAAAAAACTGACCAAAAAATTGAAGCAGGAATGCACCATTTAAAGTCATTGCAGCAGCAGCTGAAAAAAAACAAGCTGGGGGCAAAGGGTTAAAAACCTAGGTAAAAAGAACACAGTAGTGGTTACGGGGAAGCCGCCACAGATCGCGCATTTTAAAGGGGACGTCACAGAAAGGGGGCACTCCATGAGGCCAGAGTTTTTAAATTTTTCAAAAATATAACAGAACCAGTTCTTTTAAACGCGGGTTTTAATTTTAAAGTCCCCCCCCAAAAATGAGTGGAGGGGGGTGCCCGGAGAAATTTTTTTCCCCTTTTTTGGGACGTCCTGTTCTTTTTCGGTCAAAAAATCCATCAGTTTTGGGCAAAGGCCAAAAAAAAACGGAGTTTATAAAAACCCAGAGATGACCATTTAAAGGGGGATTTTTTAAAATGTCTTTTGTTTTCTGTATCCTCCCCCGGCTTTTGGCTAGACAATCCTAAAACCTTCCCTTTCCTTTCTGATAGGGGGAAAAAAAAGGGGGAAAAACCCAAAACTTAGGGAACCCGTATGGGGAGTGTTTGAGGGTGGAAAAAAACTTTTGGGAAAAACCACAGGGTGTTCCAATTGGGGGCACGGGCACTTTTCCCCAGCCCGAGTGGGGGCCAAAAGTTTGGGACAAAGACAAAATTTGGGGTGGCAAAAAACAGGGAGGGCCCCAAAGTGGGCCCAAAGGGCAAGTGTGGAGGTGGCCCCAAAAAAAGGGGGGTAGGTCAAGATGGGACAATAACAAAATTTGGAGGTTGGCAACCAAATGGAGTAGGCCCCGAGTGGCACAATGACAGAGTTTTGGGTTCAAAGGCAGCAGACAAGGGACGCATTGGGGGTCAGACAGTGGCACAATGCATTCTGGAGGGGGCAAAAAAAAGTTTTAGGGGCCCGAGGGGTGGAAAAAATGAAAGAGTGTGGAGGTCACGGCAGGGAAACCACAAACAGCGCTTTAGGTCCGAAAAGTGGCCCAAAAAGACAATTGGTGGTAGCAATAACAGTTGCGGCCATAATGGGGACAATGGAAAAGAGTGTGGAGATGACGTAATCAACCCGCAGCCAAAGAGGTCCGAAGACTGGGACAATGAAAAATTCTGGAAGGGGGGCAAACCAAAAGGAGTAGGCCACAGAGGGCACCAAAAGGGCAGAGTTTTTGGGGGTCACGGCAAAACACCCCAGCAGCAGCATGGGGGCCCGACAGTGGCCAAAAGACTTTTTGGAAAAGGGGGGCCCAAAAAAAGGGGTAAGGGCCCCAGGTTTTCCAATGACAGAGTTTTTTTTTTGGGGGGGGGTGGGCCCAAAAAAAAGGATAGGCCACAAGTGGCACAATGAAAATTTGGAGGTACGGCAGGGCAAAAAACAGCAAACATTTTTGGCAGACAGTGGCACAAAGACGAGTTTGGAGGTCACGGCAACAGCCACAAACCCCAGCATGAGGTCGACAGTGGCAAAAATGAATTCGGAGGGGCCAAAAAAAAGGAAATAGGCCACGAAATGGCCCCAAAGAAAAGAGTGTGGAGGTGGCACAAAAAAGGGTAGGCCACAGAGTGGCAAATGACCCGAGTTTGGAGGTCCGGTAGGGGCAACAAACGGCCCGATGAGGTTTAGGGCAGTGGTTTAAAGCATTCTGGGGGTGGCAAAAACAGGAGGGATGCCCAAAAGTGGCACAATGGGCATAGAGTGGAGGTAGTCAGGGGCAACAAACATGAGGTCAGAGGGGTGGCCCCAAAAAGACACAGTGTGGAGGTCACTGCGCAGCATTTAGCAGCACATGAGGCAGAGGTTTCCCCAATGACAGGGTGTGGAGGGGACCAAAAGCAGCAACAACAGCCGCATGAGGTCAGAGAGGGGCACAATTTACAAGGGGGGGGGGTGGAGGTGGTGGCAATAACCCTTCGTTGGGAAAGATGGTGGGAGGGAGAGAGCAACTGGCAGCCGATGTGTTTGGGATCAGGGGGGTGGGGGCAAACAGGAAAAATGGGCTGAGGCAGGGAGTTTGAACCCAGACTCCCTTTCTTCCAAAAAAATTTTGGTTAGGGGATTATGGCTGATGTAATCTGACGCCAAGGGCATTGGTGTGTGGAAAATCCTGCCGATCCACCCCCTGATTCTCTTTACAAAGGTCAGTGTTCCACATTTTTTCCCCTGGACAACGGGGTTTTCCTTGGGGTTTTAAAGATGGCCCCCCTTTTTCACTGAACAACCCCGGGTTTACCAAAACTACTGGCCGGGCAGGACAGCTTCTCCACTGCAAACTCGGCAAGTTGCGGCCACACATCCAGTTTGCCTGCCCAGTAGTCCAGCGGACCTTCTAACTGGGATGGTAGAGTGCTGTCCAAGTAGGCCACCACCTGTTGGTTCAGGGTCTGCTCCAGGTCCTGCTGCTGCTGCTGCTGGCGACTGCCCTACTCACTAGGCGGGTAAAGGAAGCCGCTCATCAGCGACTCCAGACTTAGGTTGCTGCTGATGGAACTGGTACTGCTCCTACCCCCCACCTTCCCACCGCAGCCGCGACAGTGGTATGTGAGCGCTGAGAAACCCCCCGGTCAGACCTGTCAGAGGAGGGACGATGCCGCCATAGGCAGCAGCCAACTGATTACAGAGGATTTCTCTATAGTATTTGAGTTTTTCCTCCCTCTCAGCAGCTGGGAAAAAGGCTCCCATTTTGGACCAGTAGCGAGGGTCCAATAGGGTGAAGAGCCAGAAGTCATCCCTCTGCTGGATGGTGACTATTCAGCTGTCACTATCCAGGCAAATCAGCATGCTGCGGGCCATCTGCAACAAGTGACTCCGAGGGACTCCCTGCTTCCATCTCCACTGTATACTGCCACAGTGCTTGCGGGTCATCTGCCTCGTCTTCCTTATCACCATCTACCTCCTCCAGCTGCTCCTGCTCCTCCTCTCTTGTCACCTGGGTAGAAAATCCACTCATTTCACCAGACAATGCTTCAGCTCCAATGTCCTCCTCCTCCTCCAGTTCAGTCCCCACCGAACTCATGTGGCCGCGAGATGTAGTTGCCACATCTCCAGTCCCCTGCCCAGACAGATTTTTCAGCATCTGTTCCAGGACATGAAGCAGTGGAATGACGTTATTCATCTCATAGTCCTGGCGACTGACAAATAACATGGCATCCTCAAATGGCCTCAGCAAACGGCAGGTGTCACGCATGAGCTGCCGCTGGCTGACATCAAAGTTACACAGGCGAGTACTCCTGTCCGCCTGGATCATCAAAAAATCGTTAATGGCCTTTCTCTGTTCATACAGAGAAAGGCCATTAACATGTGCAGGCTGGAATTCCAACGGGTGGAAACATCGCATATCAGTGTGTGTTGGGGGAGTCCGTTCTGCCGCTGCAACTCGAGGAGGGTGTTCCTGGCTTTGAAGGAATGGATAAAGTGCATGCACAGTTTCCTGGCCATTTTCAGAATCTTTTGAAGATTGGTGGAAGACTTCAGGAACCTTTTCACAACCAGATTGAACACGTGCGCCTCGGTGCAGCGCGGACACCATGTTCCTCCCATTGTCCGTCACCATGGTTCCGATTTGCAGTTGGCGAGGAGAAAGCCACACATCGATTTCTTGCTGCATGATGCGGAGCAGTTCCTCCCCTGTGTGACTTTGTTCGCCGAGGCAAGCCAGGTGTAGAACTATGTGACACCGCTGTGCCCTACACATGTGGTATGATGGAGCAGTACTTGTGGAGGCTGAGATGGTGGTGGTGGTGGAGGAGGAGGTGGACATTGGCTCAGGAGCAGCAGTTTGACAACGTGGAGGAGAAAGCGCCGTCTCCTGTCCAAGTTGTTGGTGTGGCTGGGCAGGAAGCACATTCACCCAGTGGGCCATAAAGGACATGTACTGGCCCTGACCATAGTTACAGCTCCACACGTCCGCGCTGCCGTGCACCTTGGAACAAACCAATAAGCTCAAGGACTGGCCCACCTTCTGTTATACATATTTGTGAAGGGCTGGTACTGCCTTTTTGGAAAAGAAATTACTGCTTGGAACTCTCCACCTCGGCTCGGCTCAAGCCATTAGTTCTCTGAACGGTGCAGAGGTCACCATTTGGAAAGGGAGGGACTGCAATACCAACAACTTGGACAGGAGCACGGTCAGCTTCTGCACCTTAGGATGGTTGGATGCATACTGTTGTCTCTTTGCAATTGCCTCGATGAACGACTGCTGGCGCCATGAGTAGCGAGGAGCAGGAGCATCTGGACTCGGAGATGATGGCAAAGAGAAACAGCTCCCTTCTGCAGAGGTGGTGGAGCCTTGACTGGCTGTAATGGTATGCGTGCCACTGCGAGCTGCTGCTGCTGGGGCGGCAGGATGGACCACCACATCTGAGCCACTTTCCTCCCAGGCCACCGGATGGTGACGCTGCATGTGTTGACGCAGGACCATGGTGCCTGGCCACGCTTCACTTTCTGCCCACAGATTCTACATATACCCATATTCGGCTCCTCCGGTGTCTTAGCAAAGAACTGCCACACCGCCGAGTAGCTGATTTTACCGCCAACGCTCCGCACTGAGTGACTACTACCACCGCTGCCTCGCTGAGCCCCTGTGCCGCTACTTTCTTGGACCTGTGAAGCGGGTTTTCTACCCCGTGGCCGCTTGGCTCCTGACCTCACACTGCTGCTACTCTGCTGACTCACGGCCACACAACCCACTTGCTGACTGCGCCGCTGCCTGATGCGCAAGCTGACGCCATCTTCTCCTGACGATGATGAAGCCCTTGCTTCACCCGTTTCCCAAGTGCGGTCGGCTACATCATAATCAATTATTGTTTGATCTTCACTGCTGTCCTCCTCACCGGTCTTGGTATGCAGAGGCTGACTTCTCACAACATGACCTCCCATGCCACTCTCCACATCTATACTTTGCCGCCTACTGCAAGAAGCAGGGGATATTGGCCCCATTTCTTCGCTGCCAAGTAGCTGCTGACTGTCCTCAAATTGTTCATCCTCGCTGTATAGTGGCGCTGAGCCCAGACCACATAGTAGATCTCTGGCTGAGGGAACCGGATGGGACAGAGGCGGGTTGAGGACAGGTGAGGGCCGCTAACCCTCTCACGGGCCATGCCAACTAAGGGTTGTGTCTGACGTTCCCGAGTGACCCCTGCTGCGAGGTCCCCTTACTGTGCTGTGACCTGTGCCTGCTCCAGGAATGTTTGTGCCACTGCCAGTCGCATGTGAAGAGCCTGCCACCTCTCTGTCTGACATACTATTTGTTCTAAAATGTACAGACTCGGTTTATTGAAGATATCTGTATATGATAAATACACACCCTGTATTTGACTCCAAATGAACCCAGTAACAAGCTTGGGTAACCCTTGGATATAAATTGCGCTCCACAAATGGGCAGGAAAAATTTACTTGTATGTGCCGTTTAAAAACTCTGTGTATTTTACTGAATAGAAAAGCGCAAACAGGCTTAATTAACCTTCGGATATGAATTATGCTACAGGCAAAATTTCTTCTTTGGCGTTGAAAAACACCGTTTCTTTTACTGACTACAACAGCAGAAAAACGCTTAATTAACCCTTGGATCTAAATTGCGCAAAAGAAATGAGCTGCCAAAAATTACCAGCTTTGTAGCGTGTTAAAACGACGTGTATTTTACTGACCACAACAGCAGAAAAACGCGTAATTAACCTTCGGATATGAATTATGCTACAGGCAAAATTTCTTCTTTGGCGTTGAAAAACACCGTTTCTTTTACTGACTACAACAGCAGAAAAAAGATTAATTAATCCTTGGATCTCAATTGCGCAAAAGAAATGAGCTGCCAGAAATTACCAGCTATGTAGCGTGTTAAAACGACGTGTATTTTACTGACCACAACAGCAGAAAAAAAATTAATTAATCTTTGGATATGATTTATGCTACAGGCAAAATTTCTTCTTTGGCGTTTAAAAAAACCCCTTTCTTTTACTGACTACAATAGCACAAAGACGTTTAAGTAGCCCTTGGATATAAATTGCGCAAAAGACATAAGCAGCCAAAAATTAACTGGTATTTGGATTGTAAAAACGCTGTTTCTTTAACTGAATACAACAGCAACAACAGGCTTAGATAACCCTTGGATATTCAATGTGCTCCAGAACTGAGCAGATAGCATTAAAATGTATATGCAGCTGAATTGGACGCACACTGGACTTCAATTCCAATACCCCACAAAATCAAAATTAGAATGTCAGAGAAGCAGTCTCTGAGAAAAACTGTGACACCCCCCCAAAAATCGCTGTATAAAAGGTCTTTCGTTTGTGTGAGATCTCAGCTACTGGAGCTGCAGCAGCTACAACACGGCACAGTGAGAGGAGTGTGAACTGCAATCGTCGCGTCTGGACTTATATAGTGCGGTGACTTCACAGAATCCCGCCGGTCTCTGATTGGCTTCATCTCTGTACATGTCATTTAGGTTTCTCCTTTCTTCCTCCCAGACTTCTTTGCCCCATGTAGCGCCATGTGCTCGCAGCCAATTTATCAATTAAAAACCCGCTTCGTTCCCGCGAATCACCCCAAAGTTCGACTTCATTCAGAATCGAAGTTTTCATGAAATTCTAAACAAATTCCACTTCGATAGAATCGATTCACCCATCTCTAACATGGATATATATTATACAGAGTGCTTGGATTTGCTAAATCATACACAGTGCCCAAAAGTTAAATTTTTGCAGTATTGGGGGTGAAATCATTTTATAACACAATTCTCCTATACAAAGAAATATATGCTAAATAGTGGTTGGTTGGTGAAAATTACACTGCATGGAGAAAACTTCATTTTTTGCAGTTTTGGGGGTTCAGTAATTGTATAACACACCGTCTCCAAATCTCCTATACAAAGAAATATATTTTAAATAGAGGTTGGTTGGTAAAAATTATACTGAGTGGAGAAAAGTTCATTTTTGCTAGTTTTGGGGGTGAAATGCCTTTCAAATATACCATGTGTTATTGTCATACAGAAATAGAGTTCTATCTGTTGCTAAATCTTACTCAGTGCCAAACAGTGTAATTTTGCCAGATTTTAATTTCACATAACACTGAAATATACCAGTACGTTATTGTGATCTATATATATATATATATATATATATATATATATATATACTTCTCTCTTTTTTATTACATATATCTTGTGCCACATGCAGAGCTATAGTATTTAGCTTTTGAACATGGTGAGAACTAGAGGTGGTAAGCAAGCAAGGAGGGGCATAGGAAGTGGAGACAAGGCACTCCTTCCGGTGCTCTGAACAACACACAAGCGAGCACAGTCGCAGGACCGTCACGCCCGTCACTTGCTCAGTTCCCTGTGCGTCTCACTACTGAACAGCGTCGCCAATCTGTTCTTCAGTGGTTACCAGACCCTGCATCCAATGGTTTTACCTCCTCTTCTGCTCAGTCACAGCCACAAATGTCATCATCATCATAATCAGTCCAACCTGAAGCAAACACGGGCCGAATGTCACAGCCCAATATCAAGACCACTCCAAATAATCCATATTCTGAAGAGCTCTTTGATCACACAATGCTGTTGGGGCCAGAAGGCATTTCAAAAGATCAAGAGGTCAAAAAGGATGATTTTGTCCGCTCTGACGCCTAAACATTGATGTCCTCAGAGGAGGAGAAGGAAGATGGTCTGGCGGCAGAAATAGTGAGCAGTCAGCAATGCCTCGCAGTGCCTGTGGCCGGTAGCAGCTGCTATCACTGTACCTCCTATAGCTACGCCCATGCTTGCAAGCTGTCCTCATCCTTTCAGTTAGCCATTGAAAGGAATGAAGTATTTTAGCCTCTCAATTTTTTTCTGTCACTCTTAGAGCCAAATTTTCTTCACTAAGTTGTTCCACGTATCTAGTTTACTGTTATGGATGGTAATTCCAGCTTCTCCTCACCTGTATAGGTATAAAATTAACCAGAACATCTTCTTCCATTGACTTTCCTAGAGTTCGAATCGAACTTCAAACGAAACACCACTTCTGTTCAAAGTTCGTCTCGAACTCGAACATTTTACTGTTCGCTCATCACTAGTCTTCACCAAGTCTTAAAGGGGTTTTGCCACCATGTAATGTTGACGTGGGAACCTCCAAAATGGGTATTTAATCACTTTTCTAAATATATGTGATTAAAAAAAGTGAAAACTCTGAGAGCTACAGCATTTCTCAACCCCCCTTGGTTACCACAAAGCTTCCCCTAGTCACGACCCAGGAGCTGAAAGGCCGCGCTTGCGTGAATCAATTCTTATCTGATGACAGGCAGAATGAATGGTCTTTTAAGGCACCTGGTAGCAATATGTTTTCTTTTGTATACAGAATAACTAGCTGTAGTGTTATTAGATCCCTGCTTTATCTGATGAAGAAGCTTTCAATCTGCTGTTTAGAATAGGTGTTCTCTTTTGTATACAGAATTCACAAGTTATAGTTTGATTATTTGAGTGAACATGTCACAGGATCCGTTATGCGGGCTCTGTGCTCTGGCTTTGTGTGTCTGTGTGCCTCTCTGTGTCTTGCTGCGTGATTTGTTTACATTACATAAGCTGCTTAGCAGATAAGGTTTCTCCTGACAGTGTCGTCTGAGGCTCTGTGTCTTGCTGTATTGAATCCACTGTTGTACTGTTTATTAGTTCACTTAAGTTTTGAGACGCTGCCTTTGGATTCCTCACTCCTCCCTCCCCTCTCCCTCTCTCCACTGCAGCTTCATGACTCAGTGTCATTTGTTGACATCTTGCTCTCATACTGAACGGAGGTCAGTACTTGGTCTGGTGGCAAATCCCCTTTAAATTCACAACCTGCAATATGGGAGACAAAGGCTAGCAAGGAGGGGAGAACAGTGCAGCTTGACAAAAATGTCACCGTTGCCAGTATTGATAAATATTATACTGGGTAAAAGTCGAGGTGTAAGGGGGCTCACTCTGGCTCTGTTGACCCACAAGAACATTTGTGCCAGATATGCAGTTAAGAAAGCACAAAGATCACTCACAAAATACTAAGCTATCACGTAGGTGAAGAAGGTCCACAGTTTACAAGAATAATCAGCTTCCTATGTGATGTAGATCAAAAGAAAAAAAGGAAAGACATAGTCATAAAACTTAACTTTTACGTTCTTTTTAAGCTCCATTAGAACAATAGAAGTAGGTATAATCTCAATCGTCACCAGATGAACTGATAACAATGGTGTATCGGGTAATAAAATTGTGCTGATATTTTTAGTACCTCTATCTCTTTTTGGGAGGAAAATCATCCCCCTTTTGTATTCTATTGGGTAATTCCTCAATTAAACTTAATTTAAGTACCCATTACATCACTAAATAACTCAATGTTTTTACTTTAACAATATACATTGCACAGTCACTGTACAGGATGATCTGTCCAATGTTCCAGGTTGTCACAGATGCAATAAATCTTGACCATGGCCTCTTAGATACATTATGAAGCATCACTGGTCTGCGGGCTTATATATTATTTAGAGATGTCCAAATAAAAAAAATAAAAAAGTCTCTGATACTGCTCTGACAAAATGCTGTATTGCTTTATTGTTAGGATCCCCAAACGCACTTTTGTGGTGCTCATTGGTAAGAACAATGTAGCCCCATAACACTCATCCGATGTGGGCATCTTTCCTTTTTTGCATGACTAGATCATACAATGTGGACACAAACAAAGCCATGACAATTGGCCAGTTCACTCTTCCAGGAAGACAATTAAAGCACAGTAGCATGAAATAGCTGTTGGCCATGGCTTTGTTTGTGTCCACCATTGTATGACCTAGTCTTTCAATAAAAGAACAATTCGCACATCGGTTGAGCGCCAAAGATTTTTTTTTTTTTTTACTCAGTTATGGAATTATATAGAAATGTATTAAGGTTCAATCTACCTTAATGCTATCATTTATACATGCAAAAAATGAGATATTTAGTGTGCAATTTGATCGAATTGGGTATGCCCACCTTCCAAATTTGCTTTTTGCAGTCACAGCAGTATGCACCAGTGTCTATGCAAACTGCAAATGGAGGTATGGATTAACTTTATTTATTTATTTATTTTTTAATTGTGCATTTGGAGGAGTGGCTGCCTCTATCTTAGTCGTCCCTCAACCTGTTGCCATGAATTATGGCAGCATTGACCACACAGAGAGGCATTAGGGTTATGCTGTAGGTGGGCATACACAATTTGATCAAAATGCACACCAAAGACCTTTATTTTACACATGTATAAAGGATAGCAGTAATGCATTTTATAAGTCCCACTAGTTTAATGTTTGTATGGGTTTTAGTGCCTGCTGTAAGTTGTGTTTGACAATTTGATTTTTGCAGTCACAAGAGTGTACACACGTGTATATGCAAATTGCAAATGGAGGTGGGGACAAACTTTGTTTGTTTTTTTCTTAATGTGCAATTTATGTATTACAGCTTTGTTCCAGAATCTGCTCGCTGGCTAATCATAAATGGTCGGTCTCATCAGGCACTTAGAAATTTGCAAAGAGTAGCTAGGATTAATGGAAAGAGGGAAGAAGGAGAAAAGCTCTCGGAAAAGGTAATAAATAATGAAGTTCTTTCAATACTTTTGATTTCCAACATAGAATGATCTAAAACAGTGTTATCCAGTCTTCCATAATGGATGAATAATAAATGTGGCAAACAAATACAATACGGTTAATGATGTGGTTTTTGCAAATCTATTGTTACGAGTATGCCCACTGCCCATGCTGCGGGTTGCGAGTGCACTCGTGTCCCCGCTATGGTGGGTGGTGCCACGACCCACTTGTCGGGTTGCGGGCGCACCCGTTGCATTGATCCCGGCTCCATATACTCACTTCACTCCTCGTTCTCTGCCTGCGGACTGTTGTGTGCACATTTTTTTAAATGGAAAGGAGAATTCACTCCTGTAAAATTACAAATGCCTTGGTATGTATTCTCACATATTGTCCCTCTCTGACACTGGAGAGATTACTACTAGAATGTTATAGGAATAGAGGAATCAGTACATGAGGCATTCTTTGAGTTCGTTAGAGGAAAAATATCCGCTCCTGCAGCATTCCCTGATGATTTCCTTTAAGGCTCAAGGTGAGGTGGCTGCAGGTTTTGCTTCTATCACACCCCAGATGCCCATTAACAAAAATGTTGCCCATATTAATACTGTGTATTATAATGAACAAAGATATTGCAATTACACTAGACAAGCTATAAGAGGGATGATCGATCAGCTAGGCCCGCCAACATCTGTAGCTTTCCAAAATAGAATGGTGTTAGATATGATCTTAGTAGAAAAGGGGTGTGTGCAAAATATAACAAAGACCGTGTGTTTGTACATCCATCCCAAATAACACAGTCCCGGAGGGAAGTATCAGTGTAGTCTTAAAGAAAATGACTTCTCTCACTGATGAATTAGCCTCAAATACAAGAATACACAATCCTTTTTCTAAATGGATGCAAGGGATGAGAGATGTTTGTGAGATTTGTCCATAGCCATTGTTTTGGTCATAATACTAGTTATTATGGTCTTGAGAATTTGTTGTTTCCCCTACTAGGTAGTATGATTGCAAAAGCTGTTAACAATATGATGAGTGCCAATACCATGGTGCTTCAGATGAGGCCTCTTGATGGAGAGGAGGATATATCTGGGCAGTTAGTTCACCCAGAGGAAGATTATAACATGATGTAGAGACGCCAGAATAGAGATGAGACCCAGAAGGGGGATGGAAGCTGCAGAATTACCGGCTGTATTGATTAGCATCGGTTGGTATGAAGACCAGCTTCCCTCATAGGGAGTAGCCAATGGGATAGAACCCTTACTTAACTCTTACCTAGGTATGTCTCATATTCAGGTACTCATTTGAAAATGCAAACTTTTAAGTCGGGAATTTATATGGAAATTAATAAATTCTAGTTCTATAATACAGGGTTAAAAGTTTTGCAATTTCTATTGATAAATGTTTCTTCCATGAAGCTTGTGTCCTTGTATTGTTTGGGGGAATTTCAGACACAGACTCCAACAAAGTGCAAATAATGGCTTATATCTTGATTTACCAAGGACAATGTAGTCTAGATGTTTAGGACAAAGTTAGGGCTTGTTCACACGACATTTTGGATCCGTTTTTGGATGCGTTTTACGGATCCGTTTTTAACCTGCGAAAACTGGATGTAAACTGCATCCAAAACGGATCCAAAAAAACGCAACAGCTGATCATTTTTGGGATGCTAATTGGATGCGTTTTGCATGCGTTTTACGGATCCGATTTACAAACCGTTTTTTCAATGCTTTATTTAAATCAACCTATCAAACTGAAAATTTAAATATAATATTAACCTATCAATGACCAAGAAAAAAATTTTTTTTTACCTACTGTCAGTCAGCTGTACATACACCTATGATTTTAGAACCCGCCCTCCCCCTATTTTTTTTTTTTATATCAACCAATAGTTTTTCAAACCCACCCCATGTAAATTAATTAAAAACAATCATGTATAAACTAAATAATTTCAAAAACTAAATATTTATAAATTAAATATATATTTAGTATATATATATATATATTTATGTACATATATATATATATAAATGTACATTTTTTACTATTATACACATTTCTAATATTATATACATTTAAACTTTTGTATAGAATTTATATATAAAATATATATATATATATATATATATATTATATATATATAAAATATATATATATATATATATTAAAACTATTATATACATTTATATACACCACCGGCCACTTTATTAGGTAATTAGGTTTCACCTGTCCAACTGCTCGTTAACACTTAATTTCTAATCAGCCAATCACATGGCGGCAACTCAGTGCATTTAGGGATGTAGACATGGGGAAGACAATCTCCTGCAGTTCAAACCGAGCTCAGTATGGGGAAGAAAGGTGATTTGAGTGCCTTTGAACGTGGCATGGTTTTGGTGCCAGAAAGGGCTGGTCTGAGTATTTCAGAAACTGCTGATCTCCTGGATTTTCACGCACAACCATCTCTAGGGGTTTTCAGAGAATGGCCGAAAAAGAAAAAACATCCCCGTGAGCGGCAGTCCTGGGGCGGAAATGCCTTGTTGATGCCCGAGGTCAAAGTAGAATGGGGGAGACTGGTTCGAGCTGATAGAAAGGCAACATGACTCAAATAGCCACCCCTTACAACCAAGGTAGGCAGAAGACATCTCTGAACGCACAGTACGGGGAACTTTGAGGCAGATGGGCTACAGCAGCAGAAGACCACACCGGCTGCCACCCTTTCAGCTAAGAACAGGAAACTGAGGCTCCAATTTGCCCAAGCTCATCGAAATTGGACAGTAGAAATTGGAAAAACTTGCCTGGTCTGATGATCTCGATTTCTGCTGCGACATCGGATGGTAGGGTCAGAATTTGGCGTCAACAACATGAAAGCATGGATCCATCCTGCCTTGTATCAACGTTCAGGCTGGTGGTGGTGGTGCCCAGGGTGTGGGGAATATTTTCTTGGCACTCTTTGGGCCCCTTGGTACCAATTGAGCATCGTTGCAACCCCTTGTTGAATCTATGCCACAAGAATTGAGGCAGTTCGAAGGCAAAAGGGGGCCCAACCCGTTTACTAGCATGGTTACCTAATAAAGGGCCGGTGGTGTATATATATATTTGCATACATTTATAAACTAAATATAAGCCAAACATAATATTAAAATTTTATATTAATTTAAATCCAATGCTTTTACGGATGCGTTTTTGGCATCGAAAACGGATCTAAAACGCACCCAAATGTATGCTGCGCTTTTGCATCCGCTTTCGGGATGCCAAAAGCGCACTCCAATTATTTCCAAATGGGGATTTCTCTTGCGTAAAACGCAAGAAGAATTGACATGTCAATTCTTAAAACGGATCCGAAAAACGCATCGCGAGAAGCGCATCGGCAATCACTCGTGTGAACAGCGAAGCGCTTTTGCCATTGAAAGTAATGTTAATCACACGACAATTGTCAGATCCGTTTTACGGAATCCGTAAAACGGATCCGTAAAACGGATCACAAAAACGTCGTGTGAACAAGCCCTTAGTAGCCATGTTATTCTGTTATGCACAGTAGAACCACTGACCTTTAGATATCTCAGAATCACTATGTCATTCATGATAAGCAGAGTTCAAGAAAATTTAGAATAATCTGAATAATTAGAGGTGAGTTTTTAGTACTGACCAGTAAAGATGCTCATTAATAATTATTAATAGGGGATTTTTATAATACATGAATAATTATAAAAGAGGTGTTGCTAGGAAAGATGACTAAAAGGTATTATCCAACAAAAAATATATCTGTTTTGCATAAATCACTGCCAAGTTTATAAAACTGCTTGCCAAGCTTTCAATAAAGGAGAAAGGATACACCAACATTTTGGGAATTGTCACTTTTTCTTTCGACATTGTATGTACATACAAATTTATAATTTGGACACTGCACAAAAAAAGCAGGGAGATATTTTAGACTCCCATAACAAGACACTTTGCTCCATTGTTCCTTATTCAGCTACTGCTTCAATAGCTGACATGCTATATGAATGACATGATTATGATACATAACTTTCTTGTAGGTTCTTATCTCTCACATGCAGTCTGAGTTAAATAGTCTGACACATGCTCATTCACCGCTGGACCTGTTCCGCACCGCAGGAATGCGCAAGGTCACAATTTGCCTCATGTTAGTCTGGTGAGTAAACTTATTAGACTGGCTTTAAATCTAGTGTTGTCTATAGGAACATAGCAAAAAAAGATTTTTGCTTAAAAAGTAAAATGCAAACCTCACTCAATATTTTTGTATGTGTATGATGCTGTAGTGCTCTATTCTATTATTGTACTTGTTGATTACCATTGTGTTCACATTTGTCCTACCTGTCTGGTGAATACCTTTTCATTCATAAAACAGATACAAAAAATCTTACCTGTCAGTGGTCCCACAAAGTATGGCAAAGTAATAATGTTTGTGAGCAGCCTTTCTGTTTGCATCCACTAAACTGTGTGCACATCACATTTTTACCTTCTATTAATAATGCAATGCACATCAAGTAAACTCTTATCATACATGCTAAACGTGTCCATTGGATTACATTAGTCGCATGGAGGATTAAAGGGTTTCCTTTCGGTCTTCATCTGGCTGGTATGCATTAATATCTGGCAAAAAAATAAGAGTATTCCATTGAACATGATCCTGTAGAAAAGTATCTGTTCAGCAGATGTCATATAAGCCTATGGGTGTCAAATGCCAAATACTATATGGTGGGAGCAGATGTCTTTAGGAAGTTCTGGTGACATTATATATGGACAGTTATCCCTCAAGCTTACCCAGACAAAGAGGAAGGGATATATCTTACAGAACACAACCAATATATACCTCAAACAGAAACCTACAATGTATCCCACTGTATTAGTATATAATTGAACAAATTCTGTAATTGCTGATTACTTTTGACCTTGGTTTAGCTGTTAAAATTTGAAATTCAAATACAAATCTTAATGATTAAAAAAAAATAATAATGGAACACATTGCACCCAGCACACAACTGTCAGCAGTGTCACCATTGCAAAGGAGGAGAGAGGACTGATTGGCTCTCCCAGGGGAAGCTCTGATGATATAACTGTTCATTTTTAGGACAATAATGTAATTGGGGCCAGTCAGTCCTCTTCTGCTTTCAGATGGTTAAATCGTTGACAGTTGTGTGCTGAGTGTTTGTCAGCAGTACCGGGGCAATGTATTCGATTGTATGCCTATACATTAGGGTACATTGTTGCATCTAGTGGAGATATAAGGTTACTTTCACATGGAGCGATTTGGTGCGTTTTTGATACTTTTTTCTGCAGAAATGTACAGCATTAATTGCTGTACATTTCTGCACAAAAAAAGTATCAAAAAACGCACCAAAAATGCTCCGTGTGAAAGCACCCTATGTTGGGAGTCTTCCAATATGTACCACTGATGGAAAACAGGACTTAATGCTCCCCTTTTAAAAATGTATATATTTTTTTTTTTCAAAAACCACAAAAACGATAAGACCAGAATTTGCATTATTCCTCCGTGAAATTGAAAAAAATCCATATTGTAATAAAATGCTTCTTGGTGACAGCTTGGACATGGAAATCCAATATTATTACTTCAGTTGCAGAAGTCATTAAAACCAATTACCACAAATTTACACTTTAACCTAGATTAAAGCATGAGCACCTCCACCCCTCTCCTTTTCCCCTTCTTCCTATAGAATCTTTTAGACATTAGGATTAGATTGTTAAATCCTATTACATATATAAATAACCTACTAAAATATAACATTGAAATGTATTCACATTATAATATGCTTGTATTGTGCAAATATGTAATATCGTATAACACGATAAACGTAATTGTAGCCTATTCCTTTGATATAACTGAAAATAAAAAAATAATGATTAAAAAAGCAAATATGAAGGGATAGCAACAAATGCTTGCAAATGGCACTGAAAAAAAGGAAATTAATGTGTTTTTTGTGTATCTGTAAGGGTATGTTCAGACTGTGTATAACGGCACGTACCTATGCGTGCCATTATACGCCTGCCATTTGACAGCATGTGCTGGCCGGCAACACTCCCACCAACTCTTACATTCCCCGACATGTCACTACTTTCTCCTGCCGCTCAGTACACACCTGGGAATAACTCTGAAAATTATAGCACTCAATGAGTGCTATGATTTCACCGTATTTGCGGGGCGTAATACGGGTGTATTGCAGCACAATTACACCCCTCAAATATGCCATGTAAACATACCCTTAAACAGATACATCATCTGAATAATAAAAACATGATGTGAACCCAGTAGGCTATTCTTTATGATCATAGTCAGTGACAGTACAGGTAATAAACCTTGTGTAAGAGAGCCATGTAGTGGCCAGAGTAATAGTAAACAGGGACTTTATTGCTCAGCTACTCCTTATCTCAGAGATCAAATTTTGCTTCTGAAACTTATTAGAATTTTTTCTTTTTATATTCAGATACAATAATCATTTTCTTACTATGTACGATACAATGTCAGACACACTTCTTCAGCAATAACAATCCCAAATATTTCTGAATTCTGTGAGAGGATACTGGGAATTCTAACTCTACTGCATCGAAATAGATGAAATCCACTATGAAAATCCGCAGCAGTTCCACAACAGATAGGGCTTGCTGAAGATCTCAATGCTGTGCAGTGACTGGGATTTGTTTAAACTTTGTACAGTATTTTGTTGCAGAATTTCAGTGTAGAGTCCACTACTGAAATTGTGTGACAAACGCAGTTTGTGAACTTGACCTTAGAAGTTGCTTAAAGGGGTTGTCCATCTCCTGAGAAAAACAGCCAGCTCTTAGAGCCTCATTAATATGAAAAAAACCTAGGCTCCTCTTCCTCTGTCCCTGATTCTAGCACCACGTCCAGCTGGTCTTCTGTTTACATATTTGTACTTTTGAACTGGGACATCACTGTTATCACTGTCATTTTTCTACCTATCGGGACATTCGGAATGAATGTGGGTTGCTCTCGTTATGTTAACGTGTTTTTTAACATAACAGAATCAATTTTTGGATTTTTATTTTACTATTCCATAGCCCGACTCTACGAGTTGGAACTGGTGTTTCTAATCTTCATGAATTTGAGGACATCACTGTTGCAGCCGCTCATTGGCTGGGACCAGAGGATGGGTAGTACAGTGGTCTTTAGCCTCAAGTTACAATGGCCTCAGGATACAATATTTTCAACATACAGTAAGGGCTCATCCCCACGGCAAAGGACAAGGTTTATCCAACCGGTATTTGTGTTGTTTTAGTGCCGTCCCCACGGCCGCCGGGGGACGGCTTTTCTCCGTGATGAGTGGAGAACAGCCCTCCCCCTTCCCATTGATATGTTCATATTCCGCCGGGCGGAAAACCCGTGCAGTGGGGACTGCTGCATGGGTTTTCCATAGCGGCCCGGTGTGTTAGTTTGCAGCCGGTTTTTCCGCAAACAGGTGCCGTGGGGACAAGCCCTAATCGTTCCTGGGACATTGTATTATGAATGTGGACCTTGATCCAGCCAATAATCATGGATATTTTACTTGTAAATCATCTGTATTAGTAAAGTGCATGCAGTGATTGGCAGTCTAGTAGCGCCTCTCTACAGTACAGTATGGAACTACATTTCCTGTGCTGCTCTTACATGTGCTATGATGAGCGGCTCCTTTGTGCACCATGTGAGGGCCCTATTTTCTTTTTTATGGTACACTGTGTATAAAGTACATAAAACAAAGAAGTTGCTATCCTCAACATTGAAAGAGACTTTTAGCGTCCAGCAGCTCTTTCTGATGCTATATGTAAGGACTTGCTTTCTCTATATTAGTTATTTCCTTGACTTTCTTTAATCTTCATTTTGCATTATACTGGCGGTCACATTTTGGGGCCTCAGAACAAATTTCCAGTTTTTCATAGAGTTATGGTTTCAACATACAGTGGTCATCTGGTACCAATTAATATTGTATGTTAAGGGACCTCTGTATAAGTTTTATTTCAATGGGGCTTCAAGAGTTGGTTGTTTTTCCTCAAGAGGTGGTCATCCCCTCTAAACTACTGATTTACTAAAAAAGAAAGATATTTGGCTATTTCCACTAAATAATTTAAAGAGGACCTCTGACCATTCCTGACATGTCTGTATCAGTAAATTCTTGTGTTCTCTGTGAAAAAACAATTCTGGAGCATCTTTCTGTATATCTCTATCGTGTTGCTCCTCCTAGAAATTCATTAGCAGTCAGTCACATAAATGTTACTAATTGGGGTGGTGTGTGTCCCCACACAGTCTGACATTGTCCAATCAGTGTTGACTGAGTCAGTGTGTGCAGGGACACACCCCTTTAAGGACCGGAATGGTAACGCCCACCTGACAGTTTAAGTAATACATTTCTAGAAGGAATAACACAGGAACAGCACAATGGGCGACATGTACTGTATGTATTTTGGTGCTCAGACGCCATTTTTTTGTGCACGTTAGTAGTGTAAAATGCACCTGAATCTAAGAACCTGTTCTAATGCGGGTCATAGATTTAGCGCTTTCTAGCTACTAAGCAACAATCCTGGCTCAGGTAAACCACTTTTAAATTGCTCTACCTGTTTCAGCAGTAATGCACCTGGATTTGTCGCACTGAATATATAAATGTGTAGCTTTCTACGGTTGTAGTGCGACACGCCTTCAGCATGCCCCCCCATAATGAGATTCATGACAAAGTGCCGCGGGTGCTTTATAATGCACCTGATTTTGGAGTGTGCCTGATTAAAAATATAGCAAAAGGAGCTGTGCCAGTTTTCTGGCTGAAAAGACACCAGAATTCTGGCGCAGCCCCGTAAATACATGTCGCCCAAAATTGTTTTTTTCACAGGGAGCTAAAATGTATGTGAAGAGATGTGACAGGTCCTCTTTGACGCTCATTTAAAACCACAACCTTCTTATTCTAACTCCTCTGATTATTTTCAGTGTTGATTTTTAGACAAGCTGATTTTTTGTGCAGTTAACCAGTAGTTATTATCACTAATGTTACCAAGGGGACAAAAAGTTTGCCAAAAACTCTGCTTGTACATACCATACATTTCTATTTTATGCTATAAATCTCAGATGTTGTTGGACTTTGCTTCTGTTACAGGTTTTCCACTAGTTTTGCATTTTATGGTCTTGGCATGGACTTGCAAAATTTTGGTGTTGACATTTTCCTGTTGCAGTTTGTCTTTGGATGTATTGATATACCCTCTAAGCTGGCAGGTGCCATCCTAATGAGCTATGCTGGGCGACGAGTGACACAGTCTGCATCTCTGATTCTGGCTGGTGTAGCATTGTTATGTAATGCTTTTATACCTCAAGGTGAAGTTATATGTCATTAATGTGAAGTTATACCTTTTATTAATATGATTTACACAGAAAAATGTAACCTAAAAATATTGCTACGGTACTTTTTTCTGAATTAGGGAAAAGCAGCACTTTGACCGTCGCATGCCTATATGCTAGGTACCTTTTTAGCTTAAGGACACACCAGGGTCTGGTTACATTCAGACTAAATCATTTGTGTCCTAATTTGCCCGTAGCCTCTAACAAACTTGCATGGCCATTGGGGGCCACATGTGGCCAGACTCTCATAGAGGTGAATGAAGAGTCACATTGGATGGTCCCTGAACATGCACATTTTTGGTTCGTTAACATCCTTAAACCGGGAATTTAGAATGGGCTTGTGATGATATATCTTGAACTTCACCAAAGCAGCCCCACCCCCAAGGCTAGAATTAGGTAACTACCATACAAGGTTTTGCGGCAATCAAGGTTCTTTTTTTAACTGGTGCAAATACTATATCTCCCACACTACAAGTTAATAGTGTCACTTAAGGGGGAGTGAAGCTAACAACAGAAAGGTTCCTTTTAAAGTGATTGTATCACCACTATTTTTTTTTTCATAATTAAATCTAATGATGCATATTCTTCTCTTCTTAACTGTTTTTATTTTCTGATTGTAGACTTTTTCTATTTTTCTATATATATTCATGGAGGCAGCCCAGGGGCGTTGCTAGGGTCCTAAAACATCCGGGGCCCAGGCCCTCTGTGTTATATTTTGCTCAGTAGGGCTGCGTTCACACTGCATTTTCATACCAAATCGTGAGCTGCTGCATGTACTGTATTTTTACAGATAAAAAAAGTACATTATTGTCACTAATTTTCTGCAAATTTCACATACATCCTGTCCATCTTCCCAGGACTACATTGTAAAATAAGTCAGCACTGACAAAATTGCGTTTTCAAAACCTCTCATTTCTGTATAATAGTGTAACACCTTTAAATAATACGGCTAACAGATAATACACCCATACATGGAGTAGATATACCACACCTATTTCCGTCATACTGTTACTATAAGGGCGCATCCCCACGCCACAGGACAAATACTGGTCGGTTTGCCGGCCGGTATTTGTCCTGTTTTGCGCCCGTCCCCACGGCCGCGAGGGGAGGGGGGGAGGGGGATGGCTTTTCTCTGCGATGAGCGGAGAACAGCCCTCCCCCCTCCCATTGAGAAGCACAGATTCCGTCCGGAAACCAGACGGAAGATGGTGCTTAATCTATGTTTTGCCGCCGGGCGGAAAACCCGTGCAGTGGGGACTGTCCACAGATCATAGGTAGTATTGCAGCACAACCCTATTCACTTTAGCGAATTCATACTGCACTTCCAGACACAACCCAAGACAGATATGTCACGGTTTATAAAAAAAAAAAGGAATAATGTTATTCTAATTTTGCAAAACCGCAGGGTTATTGCTGTTTTGTTTTAATCAAACAGTTTAATTTTTCTTTTTTAGAGATAAGGATGGCACGGTTAGTGCTGGCTGTGATTGGCAAAGGTGCAATGGCCTCATCATTTTGCTGTGCTTACATATTCTCAAGTGAGCTGTTTCCTACAGTTATCAGGTAATGTCAGACATTTGCAGTGGGTGAAATAAGTATTGAACATGTCACCAATTCTCTAAGTAAATATTTTTCAAAGAACTCAAACCATACAGTAGATGCCCATAAATTTTGTCTAATAATGAGAAATGACACAGGAAAAAAGCATTGGTGGAGTACCTTAAAGCCTGTCCAAAATGCGATCAGCCCAGGGCAGGTTTGATACACTGCCTCTGGGACTGCACAGCAATACAGAGTTTTTGGGAAGAGGTGGGGAAATTCATAGAGAAAATATGGAAGGTCAGAATACCTTTAGATCCACAAAGCTGTATTTTCCAATACTTATTGAGGCCTAATGAAAGAGACGGGGAGGAAAACAGAGTCTACAAAGTTAAAGGGATACATCTAACGCTGTTAGCAGCCAAGCGTATCAAACTCAGACATTGGCTGGAAGATAAACCCCCAGACATAGCTGAAGTGAAGGCCTCTTTGAAACAATTAATGCTTTTAGAAAAGCTAGACACAGAAAGGCAAAAAGAACAATTGACGGGAAACTTTATTAGAAAATGGAAAGAATTTATTGCTGGCACTTGTGACACACATTATGAGAATAATTTAACCCTTTAAATATTCTACATATTATTTTACGGAGAAACTAATTGGTAATCTAGGAAAGTTAGATATAGAAGTCTAAGGTGGGAGGGGTGAGGTACTGCATGACAAAGTTGATATGTTTAAAGTTGTAATTATAATCATTCAGTTAATCAGGAATTTAAGAGAAAAACGAAATGGAAGAAGCAGAGTGACACATTTCATTTTGGATATTGTCTTTATTAACAATTCATAACTTTAATGATAATACGAAATGTCCAATACTGTATGAATATTTATTCTTAACAGATGTTTTAATATGTGTGATCTCTGTATTTTTCCAAATAAAACATTGTTCTAAAAAAAAAAAAAAAAAAGCATTAAACACATGAAGAAAGGGAGGCGCAAAAATCCATGGAAAGTTATGACACCAGCTGAAATCTATCAGTAAATAGAAAGCAATCCTGTCCGAAAAAACAATATCAGCTGGTTCAAATGATGGCCTATTAAGAGATGTCTCATTACCAAAGTTTCACACAAGAAACATCTCATGATGGGTAAAATCAGTGAACTGTCTCAACCTTATTGCCAAACATACTGATGGCATTGCTTACCAAAGAATTTCTAAACTACTGAAGGTTCCAGTGAGCACTGTTGGGGCCATAATCCAGCAGTAGAAAGAACATCATTTTACCATAAACCAGCCATGACCAGGTGTTCCCCACAAGATTTCAGGCAGAGGAGTAAAAAGAATTATCAGAACAGTTGTCCTAAAGCCAAAATCCACATATGGAGAGCTATAGGAAGAGCCGGAATCAGCAGGTACAATTATTTCAAAGAAAACAATCAAGTAATGCATTCAACCTTCATGGCCTGTATGCGTGCTCACCGTAAGACTTCAATGCTGAACAAAAAGCATGTTCCAGCACATTTAAAGTTTGCTCAACAACCTAACTGAATCCAATACAAAATCTATGGAAGGAACTAAAGTTGAGAATTCACAGAAGGAGCTCACTGAACCTTCAGGATTTTAAGAATGTTTGTTTGGAAAAATGGGCCAAAATCCCACCTGAGCAATGCATGCGACTAGTTTCTCCACACAGGAGGCGTCTCTAATCAATCACCAACAATGCCTTTTGTACCAAGTACTAAATCAATTTCAGTAATCGTGTTCAATACTTTTTCCCTTTGTCATTTCTCATTATTACACATTATTTATGGTTTGATTTCTTTGCCTGTGTGGATTGAATGGGTTGTTACCGACATCTGGTGAGAATTTCATGTCAATAGCACATTTAGAAATATATTTACTTAAAACATTTTGTGACGTGTTCAATACGTATTTCTCCCGCTGTATGTCTTTGTAATTGAGGCTAAAGAGTTGAATTGAGGTTACTGATATTTCCTGTCTTTTTTTGTTTTGCAGACAGAGTGGGATGGGAGTTGTTAGTATGAAAGCTCGAATGGGCTCCATGGTTGCTCCTTTGGTACTGATGTTGTCGGAGATCTCTCCTATTTTCCCCCCAGCAATTTATGGTGTCGCTGCTATTATATCTGGGACTGCTGCAGTATTTTTAAATGAAACCTCTAACCAACAATTACCCGATACTATAGAAGAAGTAGAGGCCAGGTAATATTATTATTAGAGTTATGTCTTATAAAATGGACTTTGCATGATCATGTTCTATATATAACCTTTAATTCATTATATTTAAATATGCGTTCCATCTGAGAATTGCAGCGCCAGACGTACAAAACAGCATAAACAATATAACAAAAACAACCACCCCAAACCTTAAGGGCTTGTTCACACGGCGTTTTGGATCATTTTTACGGATCTGTTTTTGGCACTTGAAAAGCGCATCCGGAAAGCGGATCCGCAAAATGCAGCATTGGATACTTTATTTGGATCCGCTTTTTCACCTGCGTTTTATGCATCCGCTTTCCAGATGTGTTTTCAGAAAAGAAGAGAGAGAGTCTCTCTCTCTCTCTCTCCCTCCCCCCCCACACACACACAGGAGCACCTCCGTTCACCCACAGCAGCACCTCCGTTCACCCACAGCAGCACCTCCGTTCACCCACAGCAGCACCTCCGTTCTCCCACAGCAGCACCTCCTGTTCTCCCACAGCAGCACCTCCATTTCACCCACAGCAGCACCACCTGTTCTCCCACAGCAGCACCTCCGTTCTCCCACAGCAGCACCTCCGTTCTCCCACAGCAGCACCTCCGTTCTCCCACGAGTCCCAGCTCACCGATCAGCAGCCCCAGCTCACCGATCAGCAGCCCCAGCTCACCGATCAGCAGCCCCTCGTCCCAGCTCACCGATCAGCCGCCCCTCGTCCCAGCTCAGCTCGTCCACGCCGATCAGCAGCCCCGATCCAGCGCCCCCGCGCTCACCTGCCCCGCACCTGTCACCTGCCCGCCCGGGCCCGCGATCTGCGCCGCCGCTTTACCTGCCCGCTTACCTGCAGCCGCGCCGGTCCCGCATCCAGCCGCCACTCACCTGCACCCCGTGATCCAGACCTGCTCACTGCGCTTTTTGCATCCGCTTTCAAGATGCAAAGCGCAGCTGTTACGTACCAGGAGTGTGGAGCGCTTTTGGACAAGTGCCAAAAGCGGGACTCCATTATCTCCCATGGGCTTTCACTTGCGGGAAACCGCAATAAGAATTGACATGTCAATTCTTAAAGCGGATCCGAAAAGCGCAGCTCAGGAGAGCTCTCAAAAGCGCATCGCCTATCTCCCATGGGAACAGCGATGCACTTTTGCCATTCAACTCAATGTTAATCACAATGACAAAATTGTTAGATCCGTTTTGCGGATCCGTAAAATGGATCACAAAAACGCCGTGTGAACAAGCCCTAAGTCTCAAAACAGTCAAAAGTTCTTCTGTTGACACTAATTTTGACATCCGGGGTTTTGCCAGCTATAGAAGTAAAGGGGTTGTCTATCTTTGTTCATGTCCCTGTCTTTTTGACTATGTAGGAAAGAACAAGCGAGAATTTAGGAGACGGTTCTTAGAACACATGGGTGACATAAATCAATGAAGAGATACCCCCCTTTCCCGACACATGTGGGAAAAACATGGGGGTGAGATGAAAGACCTTTTTAGTGGTTGAGGTTGTCCATCCATCTCCATGTCATGCTGATGTGGATTAGCGACTCCTTTGGAAGAAGGGCAATACACTATGTGGAAATCCCTAAAGAAGCATTTATGCTATCTATCATACATGAAAAAACTTTGAGACTCTCGGTTCACATATTTTGATCAAAAGATGTTTAAGCTGCCCACGACTTTCAACGTGATCTCAAAATCGGGCAGTCCTACACTATCCTTACCTCTCAATCGAGCCAATCAGGCCTCCCACTGGGTCAACCGACCTCCATTATTCAGAGAGAAAAAATAAAAAACACCCAACCTGCAAGCTGCCCTTCTTATGACAGCCTGTGAGAGTGGGCGGGGACAGAAACCCAAATGGAAGCACCCCTTCCTTCCCATATAGGTTAAAATCAATGTACAAAGAAAAACAAACAAAGATCGCTCCACCCGTGTGCTGAATGTATATTGCCCTGGGGGGACCCGGTCGGGGATTTGTCGGCGCTCCTCGGTTCAGCGTTTGTTCCTCCGGTCCTAAGACGCTGCCGGCTGAGCAGCTTAATGCAAACAGGAAATGAATCCCAGGGCGTTCAGTGAGTAACAGACTCCATGGGAAACAGAAATAGTGTCCAGGTGGAAGGATATAAAAAGCTTTATTAGAACCCAAAATAACATAAAGAAGCCACACGGTATAAAAATACAAAACAGACACGTTTTCGGTGCGTAAGGCCTGCCTTGCTCACTGTTACAACAATGCAGAAATAAATGCAGTTTAAAGTGATTGCATGACCAATAGCAAGTAATATTGCATCAACATGATCACAATAATGAGCAGGGAAAACGAGAGGCGCAGTGGATCCAAACTAGGGATAGAAGCTGTGTAATTGACAGCTAATCAATGAAGCATGTAAAAAATTAGTTTATTATAGGATAATATAAAATCATTTCTAAGATAGCCCTAAAGGGAGTTTGGTTTTTATTTAAAATGATCCAATGGCTTCTCGCACTATCAAATTTATGGAGTCATCACCCCCTCGTAAGGGCGATTGTACTAGTTCTATGCCATAAAACCTTAAAATATGATATATCACAATTGTGTTTATCCAAAAAAGTGCTTGCAGCACTGAGAGCATTTGAATGTTTTTTTGTTAGTCTGCAATGTTCAGCTAATGGTGTTTTAATTTTACGAATAGTGACTCGCCAATTTTATTTGAGATTACAACAGTGTGCACTTTTGTATTAAAATGGATGGTGACTATTGCAGTTGTATGAAGTCATGAATGGTGTAGGAAAAGGAATTGTTGTATTGCTTATGGGTAAGTGGTTTTTAAAGTGTACTGGACACACTGTACAGCGCGTTGCCAGGGCATTTGTGGAAATCTTGGTCGTGTAAGCCTGTTTGGGGAGTCTGTTATGTGTCGCTGATACACTAGGGGCTACAATGTTGCCAACTGTGATTCCTCTCCTTAGGGCTAACAACATCCTTTGTCTATGATTATAGGGGGGGGCAGTAAGAGGATCTTTGAGCAAATATGTTAAGGTTTTTCATAAAGATTATTTTTGATCTTGTTGAAATTTCTACAATAAATGTAAGGTTAAAAACCAGATTATTACAGTAATTTCCTCTCCATGGCTTGGGTAGTTTGATGTAATAAATTCTTTGGTTAATACTCGATTGCTTTTCTCCGGGTTCCTCTAATATCCTTCTTTTTATATCTCTTTGCCAAAAGCCTGATTTCTGTGTTAACTCGCGCAC
Organism: Phyllomedusa bahiana; assembly: GCA_025379985.1. Classification (NCBI taxonomy): domain Eukaryota; kingdom Metazoa; phylum Chordata; class Amphibia; order Anura; family Hylidae; genus Phyllomedusa; species Phyllomedusa bahiana. Next base: position 13,821 of record JAODAL010012497.1, on the reverse strand, counting down.
ATGATGGAAATCCCTTTCACTGCTGCAAATGTTCTACGTTATTCTTAAAAAATTCTCATAAGGAATTGCTTTATTGTATTCGGATGCAGCTGTATAGCCCTAAGAATGTAATTGCTGGAGTTGATTTTCGTATGCTAGAGATGTGTTGAACAGTGTGGTGGGTACCTCTCCTCTAAATTGAATTGTCAGAAAGAAATGGACATCATATGCAAGTACCGTAAAAATTAAATTAAAAGGGCTTACAAATTGAATTGTCAATGAAGTGTGGTATGAGCGCCACTCATACGACCCCAGATGACCAGGAGGTCGTCAATGTAGGCCCATTACCACATATACACTGTGCAAAGGGATTGGATACAGTAGATGATAATGCTCTTACAACCATAACTTAAAATGTTGGCCAGTGTGGGGAGAAGGTGTGCGCCCATGAGGACTCAACCTGTGGAGAAAGAACATATTATGAAATATTTAAAGGGAATTGCTTTTGTAGGAGAGTAATTCTAAGGCCAAGGATGATAAATTGACACAGTTTCTTCCATATGTCACATTCATGTATTTTTTCAACAAAAATATAAATTATGCCAAGATGGCAATCATAATGAGGATATGAAGAATAAGGCTAGAACGTCCTAGGAATAAATACCCAAGGTGTATCCATTATTCCAAGTGCTGACTGTGAGTGTTTGTTAAAAGCTTTTGTGTCGCGCAAATAGCCCGGTGTTTTCTTTCATAATGGGCTTTGGCTAACGCAATTTATCCATACATAAATGCCCTTACTTTCGCCTAGAGGAATGATTGGCTGGTCTCGATGATGGGTCTAATGGAGTGGAAAGGTCTGTTGTGTATTTGTTAGGGGCTCCATTATATGATGGGTATGTATAATTTTTTGCCCATCAGGTAATTTTTGTCTAATGGATATAAACCCAATTGGAGGCCTTCTCTAACGTTTCTGCATAGTTTTTTAATGATAAGCTTCAGTGGGATCACTTTTTAATTTGGGTAGGTTTTGGAATCAATAAGCATTGTTTTGTATTTGTGATACATATAAACGCTGTGTCCATTACATTGTAGCCCTCCCCTTTGTGGCTTTTTTTATTAGTAAGATGTGTTCATTTTTTTAAGTTCCTGATAGCTTTGTACTTTGGTGGGAAAGTGTTGTTTCTTATGAGAACAATGTATTGGTGTATATTAAGAAAGTATAACTAAATCCCTTCCATGGTGTTTTGGAAGGGTCGAATGCAGTGAATGCGTGAGTTATGGGGGATAAAAGTTCCAGGGTTGGAATTGTGAGTCAGTGTACATCAGTAGCATGGATTTATTTTGTTTGTAACATATTTTCTCACTTAATGTGCAAAGAGCTGAGAGCATTTGTTATTAAATTGCATATGTTCAAATCTTGACACCTGAAGTACTATTTTTCCAACATATTATACTCCTGGTTTGGCCTCTCATCTCAGCAAAATGACATTTACAAGTAAAGCAAATCGTATTTAATTTATTAAATCAGCCATTAGTGGTCACAGGTCAAAGCCATAGAGGAGGAAAATTTAATCTTGCAACAAAACATCAATTTGGGCAGTTGAGAGAATGGTCGGGTGAGTATGCGGACCTGTGTGTCATTATTTACGATCTGTACGGTCTTTTTTTTGTGCTGGAATTCTAGTTGAACTTCCTTGGGCTGCAAATTTACGGAGGTCTTTGGTCTAGGCTCCCGTTTTTTTGAATATGATGTTGGGATGTGTTTAGAGAGGTCAGTAGCAGAATTGGCATTGAAATAAAAGGTCTATATCAGTGTCTGGGGCTGTCACTACGGTCTAAATCTAGAAAAATTAACCCGCCTTGTTGTTCCTTTTGGGTTTTTCCTCTTTTTGATGAATCGAATTTAGGTGAAAATTGACGTTCTTTGTAGATCAAGTATAAAACGCTGTTGGTATTATAGTCTCACATCCTAATTAAATTTCTTTTTTTGCAACATCCATAATCTTCATTTCTCCATATTTTGTATAGATTCCATTAGTTGTTTATTTTTAAGAGTTCATAGTCCGGATTATTTTGGAAATAATGCTATTGTTTCAATACCTGTATTTGTGCTTGTATGTTTGTATTTTTCAGACTCAAAGTCAATATTACGTTTAACAGGACTAGTGAGCAGTATGATAAAGATTCATTCCATTTGACCATGAATTTTGGGGATGACTCAAATGATGGAAGTTTTTTAAACGGAGTCCTCTGGGAATCATAAGCTTGTCACACATATGAGGAAAGGGTTTTAGTCCCACCTATTTTAAGCTCCTACTTTGTTTATTTTTTTGCAATTCCCTGAAGATATGATTATTCTTTTGTCCATCCTGAGAGATGCTTTTTCATCAAATACCATAGCAATATTGGCAAACCCGTCTCTGACCATAATGGTGGCTTGTGCATTTAGTTTTCTATTTGGACTGGTATACAAAAAACCCCCACAAAAAAGTACGTGTGTACAGGGGGTTAAAGAAGAAACAACAAAACGTGTATTGGCTGCAATAAATAGTGGAGATAAGCCCCTGGATTAAGGGGATGAACAATCAGCGGTTGCAAAGCGAAAAAAAAGGAAGGTATGCCGTGTCGCAAACACAAAGAAAAACAAAACAAGATCGCTAACAGTGTGTGAATGTATATTGCCCTGGGGCGCTCCTCGGTTTCAGCGATTTTGTCTACCGGTTAAGACGCTGCCGGCATGAGCAGCTAACTGCAAACAGGAAATGAATCACATGGATCGATCAGTGTAGTTAAAGTCCATGGAAACAGAAAGATGTCAGGTGGAGGAATAAAAAAAACGCTTTATTAGAACAAATAAACATAGAAGCCACCGAGATAAAAACACAGAAGCGTTTCGGCGTCAGTGCCAGCCCTTCGCTAAATTATGGAGAATCTCTTTTTAAGAATACGTAGCAATTGTGCAGCAGGTGAAGGGGATTTCCAATATGCTGCCTAGTGGATAACACAGAAATCAGGCTTTTGCAAAGAGGATATAAAAGAAGGATTTAGAGGCAGCCAGGAGAAAAGCATCGGTATTAGCAAAGAGATTTATTACATCAAACTAAGCCAGCCAAAAGGAGAGGAAATAGTTAATATAGGTATTTTACCACGAATTATAGTAGAAATTTCAACAAGATTCAAAATATTTCTTTATGAAAAACCTTAAAATATTGCGTCAAGATCCTCTTACATTGGCTAAAATATTAGACAAAGGAGTGGTCTGAATCCTAGTAGAGGCATCAACATAACAGTTGGCAACATTTGTAGCTAGAGTAAGCGAACATAAAAACTCCCCAAACATTGGTTAGCACACAAGGATTCCACAAATGCAGCTGGCACGCATTTACCAGTGTGTCGCATACACTTTAAAAAAACCCATACCATAGAAAACGGCACAATCCCATTTCCTAACATTCATGATTCATCAACGCAGCAATAGTCACATGCCGATTTATACTATTAGAGTGCACCTGTTGTAATCTCAATATATTGGCGCATATTTGTAAAATTAAAACACGCATTGCTGAACATTTGGCAGACTAACAAAAAAATAACATTCTAATGCTTCAGGTGCTTGCCAAGACTTTTTGGTTAAACACAATGGGTGATATATTCATATTTTAGTGTTTGAATAAAATATGGCATCGGAACTGGTACATGCCATATCGGGGCTTGATTAGGACTCATAAATTGAGAGTGCGAGAAGCTACATTAGGATTTGTAAAATTAAAATCCGCAAGAATCCATTAGGGCTTAATTTAGAAAGATTTATCATTATAAACCCCAACCTGCAAGCTGCCTTCTTTTGACAGCCAGTGAGGTGGGGGGGTATTTTTTTTTTTTATCTCTGAATAATGGAGGTCGGTCTTGACCCAGTGGGGTCGGCCTGGATTGGTCGATTGAGTGGAGGTAATGATAGTTTAGGAATGCCGATTTTGCGATCACGTGAAAGTCGTGGGCAGCTTAAACATCTTTTGATAAAATATTGTGTACCGACGGAGGTCTCAATGTTTTTCATGTATGATAGATAGATAAATGCTTCTTTAGGGTTTCTTCACGTATGCAGATTGCCCTGTTTGCAGTAATGTGCCGCCTCGGCGGTCGGTCTGTGTGTGTAACATGTATAATTAATGTGTGCCGCAGCTGCAGTGAGCACCCAGGGTTTGTGCATACGTTTTTTCAGAAATGTTTTGTGTGCATAAAACACTTCTGTTATACTTGGTGTACATTTGATTTGTAACCTATATGGGAAGAAGGGGTCCTCATTTGGGTTTCTGTACGCCACTTCACAGGCTGTCATTAAGAAGGGCAGGCTTGCAGGTTGGGTGTTTTTATTTTTTCTCTCTGGATTATGGAGGTCGGAATGACAGTGGCGAGGGCCTGATTGGGCTCGATTGAGAGGTAAAAGATAGCATTAGGACTGCCCGTAGTTTAGAGGATAAAGATGAAAGTCGTGGGCAGCTCTTAAACATATTTTGATCAAAATATGTGAACCGAGAGTCTCAAAGTTTTTTCCTTTGGAAGAACACACAGTGGATTTACTGTCTTCGATCGGCAAATCCACATGGCATCAATGAAAGGTTAACTTTTTAGTGCTTTATCTGCCATATATATATATATATATATAAACTAGCATACCGTATTTTTCGGACTATAAGGCGCACATAAAAGCCTATGATTTTCTCAAGAATTGAAAGTGCGCCTTATGTCCGATGGCTCTTATATATGAAATCTAATTCTTCATTGGGTTTTAGGCTTTATGTCAGAACGTATTTACAGCTTAGTGATCACTTCATTTGCAACTGAATTTGTAATGATTTTCGATCATAACCATTACGTCCGAAATCAGTTACAAAATCAAGTTGAAATCAAGTGCAAATAAGTGCTCACTGGCACGTATTTCGCAACGGAATTAATATAATCCCATTCTTTACATGGGTGGATTCCGAAGTGAAATACGGCACATAAGTGGCAGGACCATTGTAAATCACGACCGTATTGCGGCCGCAATACGGCAAAGGGAAATTGGAGAATGGCCTATCGGACACCATAGTCAGATAGGCGTCATTGCAGTGGAGGGATAGGGGACTTTTATATGGTGATTACGTTACCAGTTCTGTGTGCAGGTAATACTCTGTGTTTTCAAACATTGTGTGTGCATTCAATATCGTACTGTAGATTTTTTAATACCCCAACTACACCAAATAATTCTGCTGTTAAGAGACATGCTTATGATGCTGTTTTTAAGTAAAGCTATAGTCTTGCAAGTAGAGCTATGGAAATAGAGCAGCTGCAAGAGAATTCAACATTAATGAATCTATGGGCGATAAGTGGAGGGAAACAAGAAGATGACCCTGCCAGGTAAAGAAGACCAAAAATGATTTCCGAGGAATCAAAGCAAGATGACACATTTGGAGGACAAATTAGAAACAGTGGGTTATTGAACAGAAAGGCAGCTAGAAGCTTCTCTAATGTTTCGATTCTGACTCAAAGCCCACCGCATTAGCAGCGATTGGAGATACAAGGACTTTCAGGGTGGTCTTCATGCGTTGCTTTCGTTTTATGAAAAAGGCATAATCTCTCCCATCTGACAGAATACTGTCTGCCAGCAACTGCCATAAGAATTACGAAGAGAGGTGGCCATTTTGCACCTACTGCAGAGCAAGATAAATGAAAAAGAATATCAGCCAGAAAAACATCATTAACTGCGATGAGGTCCCATCATGTTGCTGAAAAAGCGGGACAGTATGATATCTATTGTACACAGACACGAGATAGTATCTTTCACTGTTGTTTCGCTGTCAGGCCTCAATGGCAGAAACTACCACCCATGTCTTTTTTAAGAGGAAGTCTTGACAAAGAACAGTTTCCTCAGTGGTATATCATCAAGGACTAACCAAAGGGAAGATTGACGGAGGAGAGATGAGTGAGTGGTGAGGGATGTCTATGTCAGAGAACGGCTTGGATTTTTTCCACAAATCGATTATTGATTCTGTGACTACATCGGCGGCCATGAGATGATCTGTCAAAGCCCAGTGAGAAAACGAAATTCGGCTTGCTGTCATTTCGGTGTGATTAACAAAGAGCTTCAGGCTAGTATCGGTGTCAACAGTGCATTTAAAGTTAAATTGCAAGCTGCGTGGGAGAATTGGAAGACAGAAGGTGACAACACATTCACCAAAACAGGGAGGCAACGACGTGCCAGTTATGCCACTCTGTGCAATGGTTCGTGGATGCCTGAGGCAGCAAGGTTTCAGCTCCAGTATAAATCGAGCTTTAGCTGGCTGAGAATAATCAATGAAGAAAACTACGACAGCAGCAACCGAGATATGACTAAGATTAATGATGAGGGGGACCGAGAATGCTTGATGCGAAAATCGCGCAACTGTTAAACTTGACACTGAAGATGAGGAATTTGATGGATTTGTGTGGATGAATGAAACATGATAAAGTATGTAAGTGTATGATTTTGTTACAACTTTACAAGTTGAGTGTTATTGTGAAAGTGTTGAATAATGTTGGGTTGCGTCTGAACTTTGTTTTAATGCGGCGCACCTTATAGTCCGGTGGCCTTATAGTCCGGTGCGCTTTTATATGACAACCTAGATGCCTTAGCAGGCGCTCAATGATAATGCGCCTTATAATCCGGTGCGCCTTATAGTCCGAAAAATACGGTATATCACTTTTGTTGATATTTAACACACCAGCCAAGTTTTATCTCACTTTATCTACTCATTGTGCAGTGATTTGGACTGTCTGAGGAAATTAGGACTACTGAGCACAGGGGTTTAATAGGATAATCCATCTAAGGTAGGGACGCCCTTTTTAGGGCGGCACCTCTGCTATATAAACAGAGAAACAATTAGGGACACATTAGCTATGGTGCCAGGGCTCCCCTGATTTTGACAGGAAGAAAAATTGAGTATATGTAGGCTTCAGAATCGTGGAAAAAGAAACAAAAATTTGCTAGTTTTATTGGCGCTTGTCCTTTCAGTGGAGGGACAGCATTATGTACTCTCTCAGCTAATCAGATAACAGAGTTACAATCTGGTGATCAGGTAACCATAGAAACATGTGTGCATTCAAATGCACGTAAAGGGCGACATGTATGAATGGGGCTGCACCAGATATCTGGCGTCTTTACTCAGCCGATATCAGCGCAGCCCGATATATATTTAAAAAATCTTCCGTCTGCCACTACCGGGGACATTACATTGCGCCTTCGGTGAGTTTTCTAATGGCCGATTTTCGTGGGATGGGAGGGCGGGACGCACTAAACCTAGAGACGTTATAGATTTATGCTTCACTACGCATTTTTGGGGCTTTACAAGTGGTATCCCCTGTGTCCGAATGTGTGCAAGCGCTGGAATGCGCCTGATTTTTTGACCTGCTGTTAAGAGGGTTCATATAAATTTCAGGAGCAATCTATGCCTTTTATAAATTGGATGAATTTGGGTTAATGCCAAATTTTATGCATGTCGCCCAAAATGTCTCTTATCTCATGACTAAAGTAAATCTATGGAACATTTTAGAAAAAGTCTTCATTTAACTGTCACTTCATGTTGAAAGTTAATCTTTGTAGGGAGAAACATTCAACAGTTCTGTCTACCCCAACCCCCCCACACCGAGGAAGAAGTGCAGCCATCTTAAACAATATTATATGACAAAATACAACCAGGTGATGGTATACACCCAAGTGTCCTAAGGGAATTAAGTAATATATTAGAGAGGCCCTTATGTTTAGTTTTTACAGACTATATAGTTAACAGGGGTATGTCCTAAAGGATTGGCAAAGTAAATTTGGTGCCAGTAAAAAAGGGGTCAAAAAGGGATCCTGTTGTAGGTAAATTGTGTGAATGTTTTTAAGAGATACTATCCTGAAATATCTCAGTAGAAAATAAATGTGTACCAGTCATACCAGCTGCGTTTTCCACTTATATATGGTGATATACCTTTAAGAAGAGAACCTTCACATTAGTTTTTGCTCCCTGGTGAGACATGAAAAAGTAGTGTCAGCCCTGCTGTTTCCAGGCTGTGTTCCTTATTCTGTAAGATGCTGTAGTTTTCGTGTATTTAACCTATGTGACAGGTTCCCTTTAAAGGGGTTTTGCCACAAGTGGGGAACATGTCCACACATAGTAGCGCCGTGGGAACTGGCCACGCTTGCTGCAGTTTTTTTTCCCCCCCCAGTACTCCATTTATTTCTGTGGGATTTCCAAGTAATCCTAGCGTGTGCGTTCAGCTCTGCTTGGAACTCCATAGAGCAGAATGGAGAGTCGTGATCAACACTCTCCAGTGCCACGGAGGCGATTCGGGGCCGGTTCCCGAGTAGGTGGGGTCCCAGAGTTGGGACCGCACCTATAGAAATGGAGGGCAATAATATCTACCATTATTGTGGTGGTAAAAACCCCTTTAAGGACCTACGTGATGTACAATTTATAAACAGACATCATTTGGCATTACACAGTGCTAAAATAAGTGACAACTTACTAATCACAAAAAGTAGGGATATTTGGCCTTATTGGTTGAAATCTCAGAATGAACATAAAACTTGTGAAATTTTTTAAATAACGAAATGCGAACACATCTTTAACTTTAACAATGCACATGTCCAGCGGTCGTAATTCAGTATTATTGCACAACTTGTGATCTCTAACAAGCGCTTAATTTCAAGTTTCACAACAGGTGTTGATCTGAATCCCCCAATAAATTTAGGGATTAATTTGAATTGGGATTTAAACAGCCCTCCTCATCGTGTTACATTTGAATCATGACCCCAAGACAAATCCTACAACGATAACGTCCCCAGGGTTTTAAGCGGATGCTCTCAATCGGGAAATGGCAAGAGCTTAGAGCGTCAGAGTGTTTCGCAGGGTTGCGTGCCGGGTTTGGGGCTTCTTCATAGTTTTCCGAAAAGGCATGTTTCAATAAGGGGCGACCACTTCTTTGCCTTTCTGTGACTTTTAGTTTTATTTAAAACTCGTTGTACCTGCGATGACCTTACACTCTAATAGTGGGTACTTCCGCCCCCGGGGCATCCGCTTGAACTGCAAGACACGGTACTTTGTCAATTGTCGGTGTTGTTTTTTTTTATGAGTCAAAATGTGGGAACCCTGTTGAGGAGGGGTTTTTTAAAACCCCAAATTTAAATTTTAAACCCCTAAATGATTTGGTGATTTTGGACAAACACCTTTTACGAATTTCGCGCCTATTTTGGGAACAGGCCCCCAATTGTCTCAGATCTGTTGGAGGGGCGGTCGTGCTTGCGCACAACTCTCAATTCTGCAATATTTCATCAAAGTCTTTGGTGGGAACAACCTTTAAATTTAAGCCTAAGTCCACCAGACATGAAGGGGGAAATTATGTAGTCAACGTAAAATCTTTTTTGGAATACAAGTTTCTGCATGTTCTATAAAAAAATGTATATATATTGGGGATGATTAGTGTCAACATTATACCGCCTGGGTTTGACAACGGGAAGTGCAGGAAAATCCAAGGCCAGGGTACCTGGTTTATTTAATGGGTAACAGAAATAATACGCCTTAAGGTAGGTGAACAACAAAACAAAACCCTTTTTGGCCAGCTCTAATAAAGGGAAAGGCCCAAATACATCAGAGACACACTTGGGCCCATGATGAAACCCCTCGGGGGGCCCAGGCGCCGTTTTCCCCCCATTTTCCCCCGGCGGACTGCGCCTATTTATGTGGGGAGGGCCGCGCTCATAATATCAGAAAAGTCCGCCGCGACTCGCCCGGTGTTTGGCGAAATGCGGCGCTGGTCTGAGATTGTCCCGGGGGTAGTGCGACATACATGGGGGAAAAATCCACCCCGCCTGCCAGTGTGTGTGGGGGCACGTGTTTGGGGGCTGGGCCAGGCGGGACCCTTGGCGCGTGGGGGGCTGCGCCGAAAAAAACTTTTCCCTGGAGAAAGGTGGAACGCAGAAAATCATTCCCGATGTCGGTGCGGGTATAAACCAAAATCGCCTTTATAAAGGCGTTTTACATTCAGGAAAAGAGCGAAACATTAAAAAAAAAAAAAATTACATAAAAAAAAAACACTTTCCAATACCAATAAAAAATTAGGATATTTTAAAATGGCGGGAAAACAGAATTCAAAAAAATTTAAAAAACAATTCATTGGTCGAAAACCGGCCCCCAAACAAATAGGAGCGACACTGAACATTAAACCCCCCGGGGGGGATTTTACAATCAGAATCCACGGCGGGATGTTAAAAAACATTTTAAAAATGCTAAAAAAAGTATTGGCTGAGAAAAAGGGGGGTTGGGGACCAGCCCAACGAATAGGAGCGGACAAAGTCCTTCTAGACTATGGAGACGTTTAGACCAATCAGAATACGAGGGCAAAGTCCCCTTCTCCATTGGGGGGTTTTCACCCCAAACAGAATCCCGGCGGGATAATTCAAAATAAGTAAAAAATGCTGAAAAGCTGATTGGCTGAGCAGGGGGTCTCGGGTAGCTCAGCCAATCAGACGCGAGCTATTCTCCCATTATACTTTCAAAAAAAATTTTTGGTCAATCCCGCCTAGAAGGGCCCACTGTGCCCTATTCGATGGTAAATTTTTCCCCTCCGGGGAATAAGGGACTTTGTCGCCCCTTTTTGATTGGCGGTTTTCGCCCAAATAGAATAGCTTTAAAATTTTTAATTACTGTCTTTCCGGAAATTTTTCTATGGAAATTTCCCCATGTGCCCCGGTTTCTCGGCGACGAACGCGTTGTTGGGTTTTTTTTAATGTTTTTTTTTTTCCAAGAAGGTTTGGTCTTTATCGGAAATTTTTTACACTGTATAAAATAATTTGTTGATTAATACTTCATCTGCCGGCGCGAGCCCCCGAGATTTGAGTGCGTATTTTCCCCTAAGTATAATGTGAGAAGAGCTCGGTTCTGTTTGGTGAGCTAGCGAAAAACCCCTAGCTCGCCATCACTCTTTTGAGCATTTTTAGTTTTTTAAAATTTATTCCGCCCGGGTTTGATTGGTCTACACTTCCCCAAAGGGTGAATGGGGGCTTTGTCGCTCTTTTTGATGGCGAGTAGCCAACCCCCGCTAGCTCACCCCAATCGCTCTTTTGAGCTTTTTACTGATTTTGAATTATCCCCCCCGGGTTCTGTTTGGTTTACACTTCCCCCATAGGCTAGAATGGGACTTTTCCTCCTATTTTTATTGGGAGTCCGGGAAAAACCCCGCTAGCTCACCCAATCAGCTCTTTTCGCATTTTTACTGTATTTTGAATTCCGCCGGGGATTTTGATTGGTAAATTTCTTCCCTATTTTTTAAAAGGGTTTCACTGGCTCCTTTTCTGATGGCGGTTTTCTGGCCCAATGAGAATAGGTTTCAGATTTTAAATTATGTTTTCCCCGGAATTTTGCAATAACATATTGTTTATTGCCCTTTCTAAGTTTGGAAAAGTGATGTTTTTTTTTTTATGTGTTTTTTTTTACGTCAGATTTTTGAACCCGTTTTCCCTTTTAAAAGGGGTTTTTTCCTATTCATACCCCGCTGCACGGGCGCCCAATTTTTGTCGCGATCTTCGATTTCTTCCCGCTGTTTTTTTGCTTCATTCCCTCCGCCCACATTTCGACCAAAATTGTTGTCGGAGCGGAGGCCGAGACTTTTGTTTTCGATCTTCGACGCTTCCCCGCATGTTGGACCCGCTTCACTTCGCCCGCGGGGGATTTAGAAACCAAAAAAAAAGGGGCGTGCGGGCTGCGACGCCGCGATTTTTGGGAAGCCGCGATGGTACATGCCTCGGACTTATGAGCGGCGCGTCCCGCCCCGGGAAAGCCTACCCGGCCCCCCCCGCGCCCCCTGCCGCCCCCTTATGCGGCCCAGCCGAATGGGGGAACGCTGCGTCCCACGCGGGATTGGTGGGAGGCGCAGTGTACGCCAGAAAAAGGCGTAAAGCCCGTTTAACATGTCGCCCTTGTGCCCTGTACAGGAATTTAAAAAAAATACCAGTGCTACTTACAACGTGGCTTTAGCTTTCCACCCGACACACACAGGCGAGAGCAGGCTTTATGGGGCTGAAACTGCCCCACCCGGTTGGGGATGGCCATCCCCACATCCTTTTTTACCACTCCGGAAAGACCCCCCCAGAATAAGTGACTTGGTTCCCTATACTAACATAAGTGTGCAGTAAATTTTTGCCGGTCTCTCTTCACCGAAAAACCCGCCCTTTCGGTGACAAATCTGTCCATATATCCCTTTTTCCCCATAGGAGAGCATTCCGGGGAAATGTATCTTCCCCAAAAATGCCGTGTCACTGTCTCAACACCCCCCCCCTATGTTCAAAACCTGTGGGTTGGGGCACTTTTAGCCCCAAAAAAAGTGAACCCTTACAGTGCATCAGCATTGCCCTGTAGTTTTCCAGCCCTGTGTTCCACGGAAAAGCTATAATTCTGTAACGTCAAGAACCACCTTGTGACTCTTGCATTTCTCTCTTTCGCCTGAGACACCCAGGTTAGTGGCGAGTGGTCCGTGATTAGCCCAAAGTGTCAGCCCTTTAAGTAAAATTAAGGGACTTGATGGCCAAGCACTCCTGCTCGACAATACTATAGCTTCCTACTGGGTGACTGGGTGCTATTCATCTACCTCCTGAGAAAGCACTGCGCCCAGCGCTACATCAGACACATCTGTCTGCACAATGAACTCCTCCTTACAGCTAGGGGTGACTAGAATTGGTTGTTTACAAAGGGCCATTTTTAATGCTTGAAACGCTCCTTCCACCTCTGTGTTCCAAGTAACCATAACCGACCTACTGAGCCTTGTCAGATCCGTGAGAGGAACCGCTATACTAGCAAATATCGGAATGAACCTCCGATAGTATCCTGCAATACCAAAGAAAGCCCTTACTTGCCTTTTTGTTGTAGGTTGTGACCAATCTTGTATAGCTTCTACTTTATTGACCTGTGGTTTTATGACACTCCTATCAATTACATACACCAGGTATCGGGCTTCTTCCAGACCTAAGGCACACTTTTCGGGTTTGCTGTAAGCCCTGCTTCTCTAAGAGAATTAAGCACGGCCTGTACCTTAGATATACGGGTGTCCCAGTCCTCACTAAAGATAATTGTCATTGAGATGTGCGGATGCATAACGACGATGGGGTTTGAGGAGGACATCCATCAACCTTTGGAAGGTTGCTGGAGCCCCATGCAAACCAAATGGTAGACAGACATACTGGAACAGACCATCTGGTGTGGCAAAAGCGGTCTTCTCTTTGGCCCTATTGTTAAGGGGAGCCTGCCAATAGCCTTTTGTAAGGTCGAGAGTAGAGAAGTATCTGCATGACCTAGCCTCTCAATTAACTCGTCCATCCTTGGCATTGGGTATGCGTCAAACTTTGATACCTCATTTACCTTCCTGAAGTCATTACAGAAGTGTAATGAGCCATCTGGTTTTGGTATCAGTACAATAGGGTTGGCCCACTCACTTCTTGACTCAATTACTCCGAGGTCCTATATTTTCTTGACCTCCTTGGATATGGCCGTCTGCGAGCTTCTGGGAAACGGTCCGGTTTCAGATGAACCTTTACTCCCGGTCCAGTGACGATGTCATATTCTATATCTTTTAGGTGCCTTGGTAACTCATAGAACACATCCTTATTTCTCTGTATGAATTCCAGGGTCTTCTGTTTCTGGAACTTGGACAAGGACTCTGATACACGCACCTCTTAAACAACACTCTGGGGGGTACTTGCAGCTGTCAGGGTCTCCCTATCTTTTCAAAGTTTAATTAAATTTATATGATATCAAAGTCTTTGGTGGGAACACCCTTTTAAATTAAGCT